>MU261912.1:0-2500 GCA_020310875.1 Ceratopteris richardii
CCAGCATCGACCTGTACATGCTTTGGATCCATATTTCTAGAGGGTAAGAAAAATAAATACCTAGAAATCAGATATTTACACAGACATACAGAGGAATCTTTTTGGAATCTTTATTCATGTTATGATTTTGTCTACCTCTTGGTACTTTTGCCAACATTCTTCTTCTCCATCAGACTTGGCTTGCTGGTATGCTGACCTCTGTGCTCCATGGCTGTCTGTGCTCTGCTGCTCTCTCTTGCTCGTGGATTTTGAAAATGCGAATGATCTCCTCCTCTGGTATTTATAGGCAATTGGGTAACTTGAACCAGAAACTAACTGGATCTAACTGAATGAGTCCACTTGCTAACTAAATCTGTCAACTTATCTAACCAGGGAATAGCACCCACACAATAGGCTGTTTCAGAGCCACTTTAATGAAATATTCATAGACCCTTGCAACTATTTATATACATTTGCATAGAAATTACATTTCAATGGCAAGAGTATGGTATGTCCATGAGGATGTCTAAACTCATGTAGAGATTTGTTTCTAAGAATCTCTTCTTGGGAGAAAATCAAGTCAAAGTTGTGTTAAATGTGGGAGACTAATGACATCTTATAGTATTATCCTCCACACTTTAGTTCATATTCACATTTATCTTGTAACTCACTGTTGAATGGAAAATCACTATGAATAAACATTCTAGTACAGAACCTTGCAACTATTTATATACATTTGCATGGAAATTAAACTTCAATGGCAACAGTATGGTATGTACATGAGGATTTCTAATCTCATGTAGATGTTTTTTCTTAGAGTCTGTTGCTTGGGAGAAAATTAGGTCTAAGTTGTGAGATTAATGACATCTTTATAGTGTTATCCTCCACACTTTAGTTCATATTCACATTTATCTTGTAACACATTGTTGAAATGGAAAATCAATGTATGAATATACTTTCTGTGTGCCTCTTTTACACATAATTCTTTTTCAATATACTTTCATCTACCTCTTTGATATCTAGCCAAGACCACAATAAAACCTAATCCTTGAAATCTTAACCAAATGTAAAATTTCTTCTTGTATAGTGTTCAATGGCATAGCATATTCCAGTTGGAACTCAACTTGGATATATTCCAGTTGTAAAATTTCTTCTTGTAAAATTTCTCCAAACAATTTTATTATATATTCCTGTTGGAACTCAACTTGGATATATTTTGATTCATTCACAATGCTTAGACTGAATGACTCATATGTAGTTAGAAATCAACTGTGTTTCTCATTTGAATCAAAAGTGAATCAAATCTTTGGTTCCCTTATAAGTGTATATTTGAGTAATTAAGTGATTTGATGTAATTTGATGTTTATGTTATTTAATGTACTTTAATAAGCTTTTGATTTCATATCTTCTTGATGTGACATTTGATGTGATATCTTCACTTCATCTCGGATTTCTACTTATTTAAAAAGGTCATTCATCTTCAGTCTTCTGTGAACTCAGTGAAGATGAGCTCAATCTTTTCAATGGATGCTTGGGCATCAGCTTCCTCTGCTCATATTGATTCATTGTTCTCAGTTGAACCTTTCCAGAGAAGTGATGATCCCTATGATTTAGAACGTGCTGATGATTCCATGTTTTCTGTTGAGTCATTTAAGTTATCCAATTCACAGTGCAATGCTGCTCAACCAAATGCACCTCTTGATCTCCCATCTGATCCAACCATTGATCTCCCTTCTGACTCAAGTGCATGTGGAGCAACGAAAAAGCAAAGCAAGCTCAATCTACGATTTAAAAGAAGGTCTCGTGAAGTAAGTCTAAAAAGATTTAAATTTCTTACTTCAGATAGACAGATTGCATTGGATATTGTGAAGCATTGTTGTGGTTTGAAATGCTTGTATAATTTAGGGATGAAGAAACTAAAGCACATAAGAGAAAAATTCCTCCATTTAGATAGTGAAAGGCAAGATATATACCTTGTTTCTTGCATGCAAATGATTGAGGATAACATGTCAGTAACGCGTGTTGGTTTTGAATATTTCTTTACTCAAGGGATGCCATGCTGTAGGGCTGCATTTAAAATTGCAATGGGTGTAGGAAATTTTAGAATACATAGGGTTCAACAAGGGTTTTTGAATGGGGATCTCATTTTGGATACGTTCCATGTTGGGACCAAAGGATCTGTTGGACGTCATGCAATGAATTGGATGATGAACTATTTTAGCTTGCATTGTGAAGTTATGCCTACAACTGGAAGGTTGCACTTGTCAGATAACTTTACTCGTCGAGAGGTATTTCAAATATATAGAGAAGACATGGAAAATAGAAATGAGAAGTATGTGTTGTATCGTCACTTTACTCGATTATGGAAGGAAGAGTTTAACAATGTTTCTATTCCTCGTAAAGTTAGAATGGGTGAATGTTCAGTTTGTGCCACTTTGAAAAACATGGCAAAAGGGGCTACAACACCACAGGAAAAGCATAATTTTAAAAACCTTCTTAACAACCATCGTGACAGTCAAGC
>MU261912.1:20000-37500 GCA_020310875.1 Ceratopteris richardii
GCTCATAAACATTCAGCTTGCGATGACTATTTGAAATAATGGAAAAAGAGTACAGGAAATTGATGCACAAACTTTTTACAGGTTGCTTACAACCTTAGCCATACAACTTGATGCTAACAAGAGACTTCTTTTAACGCCGTAAAAGTTCTAAACAATGACCTAATGCATGTGCGAGGTTCTGTGATAAACATTTCGATACAGATATATCCCAGACTTGCATGTTATCAGTTTTGAGCCATTCATCTAACCATAAGTGAGCAGGTGACAAGCAAAAGGAAAAACATATGCTGCATCGATTAGCACAAAATACAAAACACAATTTCAGTACATAGCACATAAATCTATGTAAACAATTTCTCTCATTCTAATGTAGGTAACTTTTTCATAAGGAAATACTCATGGAATAATTATGGAAAGAACCTGGATTCAAATAGTAATACCCAATGCAAAAGCCTTGTACCTTTTCTCTACTGCCCCAACACTTGCGTCAATGTTTTCTAAAACTTATAAGTTATACTCTGAAGACGTTGATCCTGCTACTCGAATACACAGATGTGGACTTTCAGGCCAGATTTTCCCTAACCGGATATTCTTTAGAGGGGCAATCTCCTCTATTCATTGCATAAAACACCTTCTGTCTCTTTTGCCCTTTCTCAACTCTTGAGTTTTAAGATAGCCACCCCCGACCTCCGCTTAGGTAATGATTCTTTCCTAGCCTGTTGGGCTATCTATAAACCCTTCTGAATCGAGGGGATCTATGGCGGCCAAGAGAGATCTCTTTTCATTTTCTTGCAATAGTCATGATAGGAGACAAGCCTTTTCAGCACTAAAAAATGGTGAATCTCCCTCCGTCGAACCCTCAAGACTCTATAGAAAATGAAGCGGGTGATAAACAGTCAAAGTTGAGGCAACAAATGCTTTGGCCCACATTCATCAATATGTAGAGAGCTACTAATATTCATCTGACTATTCTTCCATGCAAAGCCCTTTTCCTTTGCAAATTTTCAAGTCCAGCCAAGGTACTATTTGCAGACGAGTACCGAAACCTCCCTTTCTTATGAAATTACCAGCACAGTGGCCCCAAAATCCTTGTCATAGTTATGTTTACCAGCAACTTCTCTAGACCATAAATCTGGGTGGCATTGGAGCAGCCTGTGAATACACTCCACTCATTCACAACTGAACCATGCCCTCTCTTCCCTTACATGCTTCTCTATTGCTCTGACCTTCCAAACCACAAGTGCCTTTCTACCTCGAGGCTTTCCTCTTGCCTTGTCCGTGCTTGATTTGTTGTTAGTCCTTTGGCCACATGTGTGTCTCCGATGATTCCTCTTCACTCTCCTGCATGAAAAGCTCACAAAAGAACTCGAGAGATGCCTCCCAACAGCCCTTGATCCACGGTTGCTGTCCTCTTCACTTCTCGCACTACTACATCCCTTCCTTCTAATGTTGATTCAGCGGTAGCCCCTTTCTCTTCTAAGAAAATATAGGTCGAACAACAAAGAGGAGGTGTCTAGGCATTGCTTCTTCAGTATGGCAACCCATCTATTCATTCATTTCCTTGTACATCACCAAATTTCAAGTCCATGCCCACCATTAATACACCTTGAATTCATTTCCAGGGCTTTGGGAACCATGTTTTCCTGAAGCATCGATACTTTTTGTTTTTTATCATGCAACTCAGCCATGTCAATGGAAGTCCTCCTATCTATGTTTTGAACCATTACTCCCGCATTCTTCAATAGAAGTCCAACGCATTCCCCATACCCATGAGGAAGAAAATGAAAGGTAGTGCCATCATAATCCCCGAAAAACTTAGTATGTACGCGCCCCACTCCTAGTTCTTTGGTTCAATTCTGTTCTTTAACTACAATCGTTAGATGCCCAGAGTCTACCTGTCGCCAAACAAGCAAGATCCGTGTACTGTAATAAAACACTCATGAGCAACGATCAAAAATGGTGTAGGTCTTGAGTGATGAGTGAGCACGACAAGCCCAAATCCGCTCTTTGGTGTTCCCAAGATTGAGTTGAGGCCACATATCCTTCCAGCTTGTGACTCAGGAATTGCATTGTTGAATTGAAGTTCCCAAAATTGTTTCCTGTCTCCTCCAAAAAATCAAAAATTCTAGCACACAGGGATATGCACTCATGTGATGGCCTACGAAAACCCTATAGAGAACAATGCCCCCCCCCCCCAACAGACCTACTGAGGACAAGCAAGCAGCAAAAATGAATCCTTCCTCTGAGCTTCCCCTCTGTGCCTGTACTTTCAAAAAGCCACACCACAAGACACGATTCTCCTTCTCCCTCTAGTCCACCTCCTTGCAGCAAGCCCTTTTTAGGCCCCCTTTTGCATACCTGCACCGCCACAAAAAAAAAAACAAAAAGAAAACCACCAAAACAACCCTCGAGACAGAGAGAGAGAGTGGGAGTGGGGACGGGGACGTAATGGCTTTTTTTCCTTTTATTTTCCTTGTTTTTTTTTTCTTCCCTCCCCACTAACCCACTCTCCTGATACCCACTAACCCACTCATGACTCACGTACATCATCCTTTATATCTTTTGTTTTCTTTATTTTTTCTTTTTAATTGTTAATGCGTGTATTATCTTTTTTTTTCTTTTTTCTTATAATTTATTTTTTTTTTCTTTTTTTTTTAGAGGGACCGAATTTAGCATTTCTTGTAATGTGGATTTTCAGCAAAATCTTAAAGTTCGAACACACAGTGCAGACAAAAGAACATTATGATGGGTCTCTCATAGAACCTAGTGCAAGCTTACCTAGATCACACATCCATGCTAGGATCTTGCATCATGTTTCCTCGGGAATTTCAATTTTCAGGTGAACATCTGTCTTTAGAGATAGCATTTTGACCCCTTGCCCTTACCCTCCTCGTGCACAATGGACAACTAAAAGAGATTAATCTCCTCCAAACCACCACATTTGTTTGTAATTTTATCACGGTTGACAACACTTCTCCTTGCAAAATGCCTACACTCAAACATACACACTCTACAAAATGCAACATGTTCGTGCACCAAAACTAACCATTTATATAGGTTGCATACTCCCCTCCACTTATTTGTGAAGTCGTCCCTAACAAGCTACCTATAAGTCTTGGTTCAACAACGTTTATTAGTATTCTTCAATCATAATAGATTTCCATACCTTTCATATGTTGTAAGCCCTTCCTCATTGGTTGCACTTTTTTCAAGCTTACTCATAAAACGGTGTTAGTTCAATGCGCAACTAGAAATATGCACAAAACAAAAGAGACGAAGCAAAAGAATTAATCCATGTGGTATGTATCTCCATATATTTTTCATTTTTCCCATGATTTATATCCTCTCTTTTCTAGCTTTTGCATATTTACCGGTCCTTTTCCACATATGTTCTTTTCTCTCACTTTCTTTCCTCCCTACCTCAGACTTTTCTCTTTATTCATCGATGAGATCCAACTTTTCATCCTTCAGCAGTCCATTCACTTTACTTTGAAGATGGTTGATCATGCATGCATATCCGCAAGAATCTCTCAAATCTAACCTTGGTTTAACTCAAAAAAATGCTCATCATCAATGTGATTCAACACTTCAGAAGTTGTAGCACAAACTAAGAGTCCAAGTGCACAACTCTCAAGAAGCTCGCAAACAAACAAGATAGCTAATATGATTAGATCTCTCAAGTCAAAGTCTTCTATAGACATGTAACGAGCTAAATTTCATCCAAGCTTGAGATTTGATTTGATATGCTTCATCAGAAGTCTGAATCAACCCATATCCCCACAAGACATGCACATTTCCCCATCCTAGCATCATGCCCTGTCCTCTCTTCTGCCCCCCCTCGAGAGAGGAATTTTCTTTTTCTTTCTCTCTCTCTTTTTTTTTTTAAATTTACACGCGATGCACAATGCTAGCCCTATGCGAAATCGACATCAGCTCGTGGCTTTGACCACCCGGCCAAAGTGACTCCACCCACCTATTGGCCCACATAGGCGCATAGCCACATATAGGTCGGGCCTACAGCGAAACTAGCGTCAGCTCGTGGCCTCGATCACCCGATCAAGGTTATTCCACCCGCCTACTAGCCCACTATAGCGCACCGACAACACACACATATACACAATTATTTCGTCTTTGTGTTTTTCTTTTTCAATTCCAAGGTCTCGAGAATTAGGGGACCGAAGAAAGGGCTTTGTTTCCCGACCATCCCAACACATCACATACATGTATCCCCCCATGGACATCTTGATGAAGTATATCATCTCTCTGCCGCTACTCGAGCTAAAATCTAGCCACTACATCCTATGGTCAACTCTTTCTTTTAAGGCCCGCACATACTAACCATCTCATCAATTTGCAACCTCAGAAAGTGCCACTTCATCTCCTACGTTTGCAACACAACTCGATCTGTCCATCCTCATATCTCAAACTTGCAATCTTAGTGAAGCAAACCCTAGTCAGACCTAAGCTATCCTTGCCAATGGCATGCCAGTCAAACACATACTACCATGAATCCACTTTTGTTTTCCTCTCAAGTTCTTCACTCAATCTCTTCCAATTCTTAAGCTTTTCACTCTCTAAATGAACTCTCCCCTCCACTTGTATTCATTCTCGATATTTTCTAATGCTCTCTCTCTTTTCTTTTTCTCCATCTACTCTGATTTCTTCGACTCATATTTGACCACCTCAATCATCACCTCATTTTTTTTTCTACTGCCTTCATCATTTCCATCAGCTTCCTCATTCATTTCTCCCAACAAGGCATTGGCTTGCAAACACTCGATAGGATCCCACCTCTTTCAAGCTTCATCTCCCTCTTCATCAGAAACCACCCCTTATCCTAACTTCTACTCAAATCCACCCTGTTCCAAGTCTCTCCAAAACCACCCCTAACCCAAAATCCTCACCTCACAAGACTCTCATATCCGTGCCTTAGAAATTCAACCTATCCTCCTCTAGTGTTTGCAACGCCAACATGCCACTAAGGAAAAAGCACACTCACACTTATTATCAATATCCTTCATCCCCTCCTTAACTGCACTTGACATTCTGACACTCATTTTACTTCAGCTTCCCTCGCGCATAACTCACTACACATGTGCATCTTTTTCAAAATGATCATCTTCTTCAAAACACAGGTTCATACGACACAACCACATAGTTCCCAATGTCTTCTTCTCTAAGTCGTTAACCGCGTCATGCAAATCATGAAATTTTTGCTCCCATTTTCCTACACCCTTACATTCTTTCCCTATCTCCTCGTAGACAACATTCACCTGTTTTACAAATTTATCTTCTTTCATGATATGTTGATCTGTTGTGAAAGTCTCTCTTCCATCAATTTCTTTGTCACTTTTTCTCACACATTTATGCTCCTTGTGGTTTATTTCTTGAGCATGAGTCTTGGAATTTCCTTTTCTTTTCTCTCTTCCATCACCTATTATGTCCTTGCAACCTTTCCTAGAGTCTCTAGTTTCACTATTTGTGAAGGTCCTCTTCATTATTGGTGTTGTCATGCTTGCCTTGCTACTCTCTACTTTTGTGGTAGTTCTCTTCAGTGTCGCAATTCCATCCCCCTTTCCTTTTTGACTTCCACACACTCGATCTCCATTGACTTCTTCTCTAGATCTTGATTCATTCTTAACCCTACATTCCTTCAACTCAACATGCCGAGAACCCAATCTCTCTTCTTTTCCTTTCGATGTTCTTCTATCTATTTTTGGCCTCTCCAAAGTTTGTAACCTTTCTATCAACGCTTCAACTTTTCTTTCTAATTCTTCACATTTCTCTGTTTCACTCACTTTTTTCGCTCTTTGAATTTTACGATCAATTTCCCACTTTTTGATCAACTCTTGAAAACCCTCGTTCTCCTTTACTAATTCATCTAATTTTTTATTTACCTTTTCTCTCATGTCTTGTGTACTCTTAAAGCACTCGCATGTCGCTTTCTCTATCTCTTTCATTTTTTGTTCTAGTTGCTGCACCCTATTTGTCTTTTCTTGTGCCAATTCTCTCTCCAAGTGGGAAACTACATCTCTTAGCTTCTCGAGCTCACATTCTAATTGTTGCACATTGCATTGCGATGCGACATTCATTAGGGTTTCACATTCCACTATCTCAACAGGTTTAGACATTACGATTGCATCATTCTTGTGCCCCTCTCTCTGTGTTGTAAGTATGGGTTGGCACCTCTTATGCCTGTCATCTTCTTTCGCATCTAATTTTTTGAACTCGAGGTATCACTTCTACCTCGGGAACACCTTGGTTAACAATAATCTTTCTTCTTGGTTTCGATGCACTTTGGGTCTACATTCATCAAAACCTTCAACTTTCCTAAAGATTGGGCTAGTAATAGGGCTCATGGGTACACCTTTCCTAGCAAGTTCTATGACCTTTGCAAGGTGCTCAACCTTTACATGTTCCCTTATCCCATCATATCCATTCAAAGGAGCATCATTCCTCGGTCCTCGTAAATTTGGGCATTCTCTAGCCATATGTCCTCTTTGATTGCAACTCCAACAAACTAATCCTCTTGCATCAAATTGCACTTGTTTTGCATGTGCTCGTGGATTCCAATTCATTGTTCTTTTTAGTATCCCCCATTCTTGACGAGTTTGAAGTGCACCACCATTCTAATCATGTGCACCACACATTTTCTCTCTTCTCCATTCATCACCTTGTTGACGCGTCTCCGACTCTTGAGGACACTCTAATGCTCTCACATACATTGGAGAGCATATGCGATCAATTCTTGTGAAGAGATCGGATTTGAACCTATCTAAGAGCTCCACTACCTTCTCTTCATTGGTGTCAACAAACATAGGGCTCTCTTGGATTTCTTCTGTGCTTCTGGTATGTGAACTGAATCTAGCTTTATGCAATCAAAGCACACCTTGAACCTCTTCCCAAAACCTTGCTTCACGCTTTGCCTCTTCAAGCGTAATTGGTCTCTTCAACCTAATATATTCTTCAACTTTTCCATCATGTAAGCCCACTAGGAATCTCCTCTTTAAGGTCTCGCTATCAGGTACACTATTTCCTAGCTTCCTCACAATGGTATCCATTCGATCAATATATTTATCAATATCTTCGTTTGGCCCTTGTCATAAGTGGCCCAACTCCTCTGCTAGTCTCTCCTCAAATCTTGGACCTCTAAACTTTCTCAAGAACTCAGTCCTCAAGCCACTGTAGGTTGTTCTCTCTTGTACACCCAAGTTTGCATACCATTCACTGGCATTACCTCTCAAGGTCATTGGAAAGATACACAATTTTATATCCTCATCCACTATTTCATAGGCACCACAAATTACCTCAAATAATAGTATGTGGGCATCAGGATCTTTATCAGGGAAACCTAGAAAGCGTGGAAAGTCACCAAGAGGAGTCGCGTGTCTCTGAGCCATCTCTTTAACAAGAACAAAGGCAATTGTGGGGCCGGATGGCTGTGCCACACGAGCGGGGCACCAAGCGAACCCGTAGCAATCTCTATGAGATGTGCTAAGCCAAGTCCCACCGGGCGTGCCAAATGTTGGTCTTTTGTGAAGCCACAGACAAGGTGTTGTCTCGAAAATAAATTGCTTCGGTTTCTGTTTTTGGCAAACTTTTTCTCACCCTAAGCTCGCACACATTCACAATTACACTTGTTTTATCGATCCCCTATTACCTCATCCTTTAGCATCCGAGATCTCTATTCCTTCCCTTTCAACCACTCGCAAACACATACACTTTCACCACTTCACATATGCACACCTCAACATGCCTACACACTTTCATGCACTCTTCTTCTTCCACACACCTCGCAACCCTAAGCACCCCTCACACATTCTCTCTTTCCCTCGGCCACTTTCTTACCATGTTTCCACTTTCTTCCCATGTCACACACACTTACACCTATACTTACACACACACACACGTACTCACTTTTTCACCAGCAGTCTTTCACTCACATTCTCTTTCACATGTACACTCGTACACAAACACTCATACCCTCCTTTTCTCACTTTTTCCCACTCTCCTTCACGGAGTTCCGAAAGGCACGAAAAGTTCACAATTTATAATGAGTTATGATCGAACTATTCATGCATAAAGAAAACTCAAATGTTGGTTACTACAGCCTTTCAAAATTGAGCGCTTGTCATAGAAACTCTTTGTTGGTATTTCGCTAAAGAAGAAAGTTTGGATGCACCTCTCTATGTTTGTTTCAAGCAGGTTATGCCTAAAGCGGCTTTTGATCTCAAATTTGCCTCAACTTAGGTTACAACTTTTCATTTATTCACAAATGCCAATAGTTCACCTTGAACTTAGCCAACACACATTGTAAGGTACAATGCTTAAGGTTCTAATTCAAAGACAAATTGGATAACCCTCCGGAGATAAACCATCTGGTGCTTAATACATTATTCGAACATCTAGTTCTTATGACATAGAGCTCATAAACATTCAGCTTGCGATGACTATTTGAAATAATGGAAAAAGAGTACAGGAAATTGATGCACAAACTTTTTGCAGGTTGCTTACAACCTTAGCCATACAACTTGATGCAAACAAAAGACTTCTTTTAACGCCGTAAAAGTTCTAAACAATGACCTAATGCATGTGCGAGGTTCTGTGATAAACATTTCGATACAGATATATCCCAGACTTGCATGTTATCGATTTCGAGCCTATCCTCTAACCATAAGTGAGCAGGTGACAAGCAAAATGAAGAACATATGCTGCATCAATTAGCACAAAACACAAAACCACCAATTTTTTTTTCAAAAAACCAACGTGAGGATCTGGTTGCATTCCCTTCCCAAATCTCAGCAGACACGTGGAACTCTTTTATTTTGCACGAGTATTATGTATGTGCCCACACAAAGGAATTCTGGCCAAGTTCTATTATGCGCAGAAGCATGCCATTATTCTAGCATAATTTCAATACATAGCACATAAATCTATGTAAACAATTGCTCTCATTCTAATGCAGCTAACTTTGCCATAAGGAAATACTCATGGAATAATTATGGAAAGAACCTGGATTCAAACAGTATTACCCAATGCAAAAGCCCTTTGCTCTATTGCCCCAACACTTGCGTCAATGTTTTCTAAAACTTATAAGTTATACTCTGAAGACGTTGATTCTGCTACTCGAGTATACAGATGTGGACTTTTGTGCCAGATTTCCCATAGCCGCACAGACTTTAGAGGTGCAATCTCCTCTATTCATTGCATAAAACACCTTCTGTCTCTTTTGCCCTTTCTCAACTCTTGAGTTTTAAGATAGCCACCCCCGACCTCCGCTTAGGTAATGATTCTTTCCTAGCCTGTTGGGCTATCTATAAACCCTTCCGAATCGATGGGATGTATGGCAGCCAAGAGAGATCTCTTTTCATTTTCTTGCAATAGTCATGATAGGAGACAAGCCTTTTCAGCACTAAAAATGGTGAATCTCCCTCCGTCGAACCCCCAAGACTCTATAGAAAATGAAGCGGGTGATAAACAGTCGAAGTTGAGGCAACAAATGCTTTGGCCCACATTCATCAATATGGAGAGAGCTACTAATATTCGTCTGAGTATTCTTCCATGCAAAGCCCTTTTCCTCTGCAAATTTTCAAGTCCAGCCAAGGTACTATTTGCAGACGATTACCGAAACCTCCCTTTCTTCTCAAATTACCATCACACTGGCCCAAAAATCCTTGTCATAGTTATGTTTTAGTAGCAACTTCTCTAGACCATAAATCTGGGTGGCGTTGGAGCAGCCTGTGGATACACTCCACTCATTCACAATTGAACCATGCCCTCTCTTCCCTTACATGCTTCTCTATTTCTCCGACCTTCCAAACCACAAGTGCCTTTCTACCTCGAGGCTTTCCTCTTGCCTTGTTCGTGCTTGATTTTTTGTTACTCCTTTGGCCACATGTGTGTCTCCGACAATTCCTCTTCACTGTCCTGCATGAAAAGCTCATGAAAGAACTCGAGAGATACCTCCCAACAGCCCTTGATCCACGGTTGCTGTCTTTCTTCACTTCTCGCACTACTACATCCCTTCCTTCTAATGTTGATTCAGCAGTAGCCCCTTTCTCTTCTAAGAAAATATAGGTTAACAACAAAGAGGAGGTGTCTCAGCATTGCTTCTTCAGTATGGCAACCCATCTATTCATTCAACCCATCTATTCATTCAACCCATCTATTCATTCATTTCCTTGTACATCACCAAATTGCAAGTCCATGCTCGCCATTAATACACCTTGAATTCATTTCCAGGGCTTTAGGAACCATGTTTTCCTGAAGCATCGATACTTTTTGTTTTTTTATCATGCAACTCAGCCATGTCAATGGAAGTCCTCCTATCTATGTTTTGAACCATTACTCCTGCATTCTTCAACAGAAGTCCAACGCATTCCCCATACCCACGAGCAAGAAAATGCAAGGTAGTGCCATCATAATCCCCGAGAAACTTAGTATGTACGTGCCCCACTCCTAGTTCTTTGGTTCAATTCTGTTCTTTAACTACAATCTTAAGATGCCCAGAGTCTACCTGTCGCCAAACAAGCAAGATCCGTGTACTGTAATAAAACGCTCATGAGCAACGATGAGAAATGGTGCAGGTCTTGAGTGATGAGTGAGCACGACAAGCCCAAATCGTGAGGTGCTCTTTGGTGTTCCCAAGATTGAGTTGAGGCCACAATATCCTTCCAGCTTGTGACTCAGCAATTGCATTGTTGAATCGAAGTTCCCAAATGGTTTCCTATCTCCTCCAAAAAATAAAAAGCTCTAGTGCACAGGGATATGCACTCACGTGATGGCCTACGAAAACCCTATAGAGAACAATGCCCCCCCCCCCAATAGACCTACTGAGAACAAGCAAGCAGCAAAAATGAATCCTTCCTCTGAGCTTCCCTTGTGTACCTGTACTCCCAAAAAGCCACACCACAAGACATGATTCTCCTTCTCCCTCTAGTCGACCTCCTTGCAGCGAGCCCTTCTTAGGCCCCCTTCTTCATACCTGCACCGCCACAAAAAAAACAAAACAAAAAGAAAACCACCAAAACAACCCCCGAGAGAGAGAGAGAGAGAGAGGGAGTGGGGAAGGGGACGTAATGTTTTTTTTTCCTTTTATTTTCCTTGTTTAATTTTTCTTCCCTCCCCACTAACCCACTCTCCTTACACCCACTAACCCACTCATGACTCACGTACATCATCCTTTATATCTTCTATTTTCTTTCTTTTTTCTTTTTATTGTTAATGCGTGTATTATCTTTTTTTCCTTTTTTCTTATAATTAATTTTTTTTTCTTGTTTATTTTTTTTAAGGGACGGAACTTAGCATTTCTTGTTATGTGGATTTTCAGCAAAATCTTAAAGTTCGAACACACAGTGCAGACAAAAGAACATTATGATGGGTCTCTCATAGAACCTAGTGCAAGCTTATCTAGATCACACATCCATGCTAGGATCTTGCATCATGTTTCCTCAGGAATTTCAAATTTCAGGTGAACATTTGTCTTTAGAGATAGCATTTTGACCCCTTGCCCTTACCCTCCTCGTGCACAATGGACAACTAAAAGAGACCATTAATCTCCTCCAAACCACCACATTTGTTTGTAATTTTATCACGGTTGACAACATTTCTCCTTGCAAAATGCCTACACTCAAACATACACACTCTACAAAATGGAACATGTTCGTGCACGAAAACTAACAATTTATATAGGTTGCATACTCCCCTCCACTTATTTGTGAAGTTGTCCCCAACAAGCTACCTGAAAGTCTTGGTTCAACAACGTTTATTAGTATTCTTCAATCATAATAGATTTCCATACCTTTCATATGTTGTAAGCCCTTCCTCATTGGTTGCACTTTTTTCAAGCTGCGTACTCATAAAACGGTGTTAGTTCAATTCGCAACAAGAAATATGCACAAAACAAAAGAGACGAAGCAAAAGAAATAATCCATGTGGTATGTATCTCCATATATTTTTCATTTTTCCCATGATTTATATCCTCTCTTTTCTAGCTTTTGCATCCCTCTCATATTTACCGGTCCTTTTCCACCTATGTTTTAACTTTTCTCTCACTTGCTTTCCTCCCTACCTCAGAATTTTTTCTTTATTCATCGATCAGATCCAACTTTTCATCCTTCAGCAGTCCATTCACTTTACTTTGAAGATGGTTGATCATGCATGCTAACCTTGGTTTACGTCAAAAAACTGCTCATCATCAATGTGATTCAACACTTCACAAGTCGTAGCACAAACTAAGAGTCCAAGTGCACAACTCTCAAGAAGCTCGCAAACAAACAAGATAGCTAATATGATTAGATCTCTCAAGTCAAAGTCTTCTATAGACACGTAAGGAGCTAAATTTCATCCAAGCTCGAGCTTTGATCTGACATGCTTCATCAGAAGTCCGAGTCAACCCATATCCCCACAAGACATGCACATTTTCCCCATCCGAGCATCATGCTCTCTTCTCTCTTCTCTCCCCCCTCGAGAGAGGAATTTTCTTTTTCTTTCTCTCTCTTTTTTTTTTTTAATTTACACGCGATGCACAATGCTAGCCCTATGCGAAACCGACGTCAGCTCGTGGCTTTGACCACCCGATCAAAGTGACTCCACCCACCTATCAGCCCACATAGGCGCATAGCCACATATAGGTCGGGCCTACAGCAAAACTAGCATCAGCTCCTGGCCTCGATCACCCGATCAAGGTTATTCCACCCACCTACTAGCCCACTGTAGCGCACCGACAACACACACATATAGACAATTATTTCTTTTTTGTGTTTTTCTTTTTCAAATCCAAGGTCTCGAGAATTAGGGGACCGAAGAAAGGGATTTGTTTCCCGACCATCCCAACACATCACATACATGTATCCCCCCATGGACATCTTGATGAAGCATATCATCTCTCTGCCGCTACTCAAGCTAAAATCTAGCCACTACATTCTGTGATCAACTCTTTCTCTTAAGGCCCGCACATACTAACCATCTCATCAATTTGCAACCTCAGAAAGTGTCACTTCATCTCCTACGTTTGCAACACAACTCAATCTGTCCATCCTCACATCTCAAACTTGCAATCTTAGTGAAGCAAACCCTGGTCAGACCTAAGCTATCCTTGCCAATGGCATGCCTAGTCAAACACATACTACCATGAATCCACTTTTTTTTTTCTCTCAAGTTCTTCACTCAATCTCTTCCAATTCTTAAGCTTTTCACGCTCTAAATGAACTCTCCCCTGCACTTGTATTCGTTCTCGATATTTTCTAATGCTCTCTCTCTTTTCTTTTTCTCCATCTACTCTAATTTCTTCGACTCATATTTGACCACTTCAATCATCACCTCATTTTTTTTTTCTACTACCTTCATCGTTTCCATCAGCTTCCTCATTCATTTCTCCCAACAAGGCATTGGCTTGCAAACACTAGATAGGATCCCACCCCTTTCAAGCTCCATCTCCCTCTTCATCAGAAACCACCCCTTGTCCTAACTTCTACTCAAATCCACCCCGTTCCAAACCTCTCCAAAACCACCCCTAACCCAAAATCCTCACCTCACAAGACTCTCATATCCGTGCCTTACAAATTCAACCTATCCTCCTCTAGTGTTTGCAATGCCAACATGCCACTAAGGAAAAAGCACACTCACACTTATTATCAAAATCCTTCATCCCCTCTTTAACTTCACTTGACATTGTGAGTCTCATTTTACTTCACCTTCCCTCGCACATAACTCCCTACACATGTGCATCTTTTTCAAAATGATCATCTTCTTCAAAACACGGGTTCATACGACAGAACCACATAGTTCCCAATGTCTTCTTCTTTAAGTCGTTAACCCCATCATGCAAATCATGAAATTTTTGCTCCCATTTTGCTACACCCTTACATTCTTTCTCTATCTCCTCGTAGACAACATTCACCCGTTTTACAAATTTATCTTCTTTCATGATATGTTGATATGTTGTGAAAGTGTCTCTTCCATCAATTTCTTTGTCACTTTTTCTCACACATTTATGCTCCTTGTGGTGTATTTCTTGAGCATGAGTCTTGGAATTTCCTTTTCTTTTCTCTCTTCCATCACCTATTTTGTCCTTGCAACCTTTCCTAGAGTCTCTAGTTTCACTGTTTGTGAGGGTCCTCTTCATTATTGGTGTTGTCATGCTTGCCTTGCTACTCTCTACTTTTGTGGTAGAACTTCATTGTCGCAATTCCATCCCCCTTTCCTTTTTGACTTCCACACACTCGATCTCCATTGACTTCTTCTCTAGATCTTGATTCATTCTTAACCCTACATTCCTTCGACTCAACATGTCGATAACCCAATCTCTCTTCTTTTCCTTTCGATGTTCTTCTGTCTATTTTTGGCCTCTCCAAAGTTTGTAACCTTTCTATCAACGCTTCAACTTTTCTTTCTAATTTTTCACATTTCTCTGTTTCACTCACTATTTTTGCTCTTTGAATTTTACGATCAATTTCCCACCTTTTGATCAACTCTTGAAAACCCTCGTTCTCCTTTACTAATTCATCTAATTTTTTATTTACCTTTTCTCTCATGTCTTGTGTACTCTTAAAGCACTCGCATGTCGCTTTCTCTATCTCCTTCATTTTCTCTTCTAGTTGTTGCACCCTATTTGTCTTTTCTTGTGCCAATTCTCTCTCCAAGTGGGAAACTACATCTCTTAGCTTCTCGAGCTCACATTCTAATTGTTGCACTTTGCATTGCGATGCGACATTCATTAGGGTTTCACATTCTACTATCTCAACAGGTTTAGACATTATGATTGCATCATTCTTGTGCCCCTCTCTCTGTGTTGCAAGTATGGGTTTGCACCTCTTATGCCTGTCATCTTCACACATTCTTCCTTCGCATCTATTTTTTTGAACTCGAGGTATCACTCCTACCTCGGGAACACCTTGGTTAACAATAATCTTTCTTCTTGGTTTCGATTGCACTTTGGGTCTACATTCATCAACACCTTAAACTTTCCTAAAGATTGGGCTAGTAATAGGGCTCATGGGTACACCTTTCCTAGCAAGTTCTGCGACCTTTGCAATGTGCTCAACCTTTACATGTTCCCTTATCCCATCATATCCATTTAAAGGAGCATCATTCCTCGGTCCTCGTAAATTTGGGCATTCTCTAGCCATATGTCCTCTTTGATTGCAACTCCAACAAACTAATCCTCTTGCATCAAATTGCACTCGTTTTGCATGCGCTCGTGGATTCCAATTCATTGTTCTTTTTAGTATCCCCCATTCTTGAAGAGTTTGAAGTGCACCACCATTCCAATCATGTGCACGACACATTTTCTCTCTTCTCCATTCATCACCTTGTTGACACATCTCCGACTCTTGAGGACACTCTAATGCTCTCACATACATTGGAGAGCATATGCGATCAATTCTTGTGAAGAGATCGGATTTTAACCTATCTAAGAGCTCCACTACCTTCTCCTTATTGATGTCAACAAACATAGGGCTCTCTTGGATTTCTTCTGTGCTTCTAGTATGTGAACTTAATCTAGCTTTATGCAATCGAAGCACACCTTGAACCTCTTCCCAAAACCTTGCTTCACGCTTTGCCTCTTCAAGCGTAATTGGTCTCTTCAACCTAATATATTCTTCAACTTTTCCAACAAGTAAGCCCACTAGGAATCTCCTCTTTAAGGTCTTGCTATCAGGTACACTATTTTCTAGCTTCCTCACAATGGTATCCATTCGATCAATATATTTATCAATATCCTCGTTGGGCCCTTGTCGTAAGTGGTCCAACTCCTCTGCTAGTCTCACCTCAAATCTTGGACCTCTAAACTTTCTCAAGAACTCAGTCCTCAACTCTCTTGTACACCCAATTTTGCATACCATTCACTGGCATTACCTCTCAAGGTCGTTGGAAAGATACGCAATTTTTTATCCTCGTCCACTATTTCATAGGCACCATAAATTACCTCAAATAATAGTATGTGGGCATCAGGATCTTCATCAGGGAAGCCTAGAAAGTGTGGAAACTCACCAAGAGGAGTCGCGTGTCTCTGAGCCATCTCTTTAACAAGAACAAAGGCAATTGTGGGGCCGGATGGCTGTGCCACACGAGCGGGGCACCAAGCGAACCCGTAGCAATCTCTATGAGATGTGCTAAGCCAAGTCCCACCTTCTCTGTGCCAAATGTTGGTCTTTTGTGAAGCCACAGAGAAGGTGTTGTCTCGCAAATAAATTGCTTCAATTTCTGTTTTTGGTAAACTTTTTCTCACCCTAAGCTCGCAGACATGCACAATTACACTTGTTTTATCGATCCCCTATTACCTCCTCCTTTAGCATCCGAGATCTCTATTCCTTCCCTTTCAACCACTCGCAAACACATACACATTCACCACTTCACATATGCACACATCAACATGCCTACGCACTTTCATGCACTCTTCTTCTTCCACACACCTCGCAACCCTAATCACCCCTCACACATTCTCTCTTTCCCTCGGCCACTTTCTTACCATGTTTCCACTTTCTTCCCTTGTCCCACACACTTACACCTATACTTACACACACACACTTACTCACTTTTTCACCAGCAGTCTTTCACTCACATTCTCTTTCACATGTACACTCGTACACAAACACTCATACCCTCCTTTTCTCACTTTTTCCCACTCTCCTTCACGGAGTTCTGAAAGTCATGAAAGTTCACAATTTATAATGAGTTATGATCGAACTATTCATGCATAAAGAAAACTCAAATCTTGGTTACTACAGCCTTTCAAAATTGAGCGCTTGTCATAGAAACTCTTGGTTGGTATTTCGCTAAAGAAGAAAGTTTGGATGCACCTCTCTATGTTTGTTTCAAGCAAGTTATGCCTAAAGCGGCTTTTGATCTCAGATTTGCCTCAACTAAGGTTACAACTTCTCGTTTATTCACAGATTCCAATAGTTCACCTTGAACTTAGCCAACACACATTGTAAGGTACAATGCTTAAGGTTCTAATTCAAAGACAAATTGGATTACCCTCTGGAGACAAACCATCTGGTGCTTGATACATTATTCGAACATCTAGTTCTTATGACATAGAGCTCATAAACATTCAGCTTGCGATGACTATTTGAAATAATGGAAAAAGAGTACAGGAAATTGATGCACAAACTTTTTACAGGTTGCTTACAACCTTAGCCATACAACTTGATGCAAACAAGAGACTTCTTTTAACGCCATAAAAGTTCTAAACAATGACCTAATGCATGTGTGAGGTTCTGTGATAAACATTTTGATAAAGATATATCCCAGACTTGCATGTTATCGGTTTCGAGCCTATCATCTAACCATAAGTGAGCAGGTGACAAGCAAAAGGAAGAACATATGCTGCATCGATTAGCACAAATCACAAAACCACCAATTTTTTTTCAAAAAACCAACGTGAGGATCTGGTTGCATTCCCTTCCCAAATCTAAGCAGACACGTGGAACTCTTTTATTTTGCACGAGTATTATGTATGTGCCCACACAGAGGAATTATGACCAAGTTCTGTTAT
>MU261912.1:47500-52500 GCA_020310875.1 Ceratopteris richardii
TTCACCAATTTATCAGAAAATTGATTATTCTGAAAAATTCAGTTTCTTCAGAAAAGTCTGCTGCAGATTAATCACTCATTGACTAATCAATCCTGTAAAGTTTTTGATAAAACTTTGTACAACACTTTGCCTTAAGGTTGCGCAACTTTACCAAGTTAAATCTCTCAAAATGATTGAGTATACTGTGAGAAATGTGTGAAACACTTTACCTATGTCTGAAACTGCTTTCTTGCAATGGCGACTTTGACACCTGCAACTTCTTAGCTTTGGTTCTCCCAGCTCTGAACCCGTTTGATCAAGATCTTTTAGCCATAGATGGCTTACCTTCCAACTTAGATTTTGAGCCCTCACTTGTGTAAAACTTTACACTGTGGACTGAGCACTGACCATTTCTTTGAAGATGAAATGTGCGCCAGATTTTTCGACTCTTAGAACATTCTTACATATGAATGTTCCTAATCAAAATTCTCTCAACCTGATTGAAATTAACCTCTCAAATTCTAGCCATAGATAGATTAGCTATGGACTTAGATACGTGCAAAAGGATTCTTCAAAAGATTAAGCACAGAAGGAGAATGGGAGAGAAGATCGACGCGCAGAATTATACAACATTTTCTTCTTCATTACTTTTCATACATATGGTTGATGATACATACAATGTTCATCACCTATTCACCTATTGTCTTCTCTATCTGATCTATATCACTCTCTCTACTTACGAATACATATCTGTAGATATATATACGAGTCTAACTCGTCATCTTTTTCAAAATACATTGAACTATTTACAAGAGTAATATACAAAAGAAAACATTTCTGATTCTATTCTTTTCCTTTGAAAGTAATCTTCATCCTTCCACATATCTTTTCACTTTTGGACTTCATGTAATCACCTATTGATGATTGCTCTGCTCCAACAGCTCCCCCTCAATCTTCAATTGTGATTACCTGCATCTTCTTTATTCCTGCCATATCTTTAAACCTCTGCAATTTAGGTCCATCCAAACTTTTAGTCATCATATCTGCAAGTTGATCTTTTGTAGGAGTGTGTATGACTTCAATCTCTTTCTCAATGACCTTCTCTCTCAGGAAATGATACTGTATTTCAATATGCTTAGTTCTAGCATGAAATACAGCATTAGCTGCCAAGTATAATGAACTCATATTGTCTCCACAAATAATAGGAGTACTCTGAATCACATCAAAAACTTTCAAAAGTGTCTTTAGCCATATTACCTCTTTTGCAGCTTCCACCATACCTTTATATTCTGCTTCTGTAGATGACAAAGCAACTGTATGTTGCTTCTTGGAACTCCATGAAATCAATTTGTCTCCTACATAGCATAAGTATCCATGTGTTGATCTTCTATCATCCACATTACCTGCCCAATCTGCATCACTATATATCTTGATTCTTGTATCTGAAGTAAACCCATAGTACAACCCTTCTCTGAGTGTACCCTTGATGTACCTAAGTACTCTTTGTCCTGCAATCCAATGTTCCTTTCTAGGACAATGCATAAATTGTGAAAGCACACCAACTGCATATGACAAATCAGGCCTTGTTAATGTAGCATAAATCAAGCTACCAACCAAACTTTGATAGAGTTTCATATCTCTGAACTCTTCTCCTCCAAACCTAGACAATTTATGGTTTACTTCCAAAGGTGTAGGTGCAACCCTGCAATCTTCCATTTTAAAGTTGGTTAGCAAATTTTTAAGATACCTTTCTTGGGTCACATATACTCCATGTTGAGTATAAGAAATCTCCATTCCCAAGAAGAATGATAGGTTCCCTAAATCACTGTTTTTGAACTCTTTCTCCATCTGCTTCTTGATCATTTGTATTCCCTTATCATCTGTTCCTGTAAGTATTATGTCATCAACATAAATACAAACATAAATGAACCCATCTTCACTTGCTTTGACTAGCAAGCTACTATCTGCCTTTGATGCTTGAAATCCAAGATCATTCAAGAATTTTACAAGCCTATAATTCCAAGCCCTTGGGGCCTGCTTCAACCCATACAAAGCTCTCTTGAGCTTACACACATAATTTGGACTCACTTGATCTTTGAACCCATCTGGTTGCTCCATGTAGACTTCATCTGAAATGTAACCATTCAAGAAAGCATTTTTTACATCTAATTGAGATAACTTCCAACCTTTGCAAGCAGCAATTGCTATGAGTGTCCTAATGGTTGTCATCTTTGCCACAGGACTATAGGTCTCATCATAGTCCACTCCATATGTCTGTGCATACCCTTTCACAACAAGTCTAGCTTTGTACCTAGACACACTTCCATCTGCAAATCTTTTAGTCTTGTAAACCCACTTACATCCAATGATCTTCTGACTATTAGGTTTAGGAACCAAATCCCATGTTTGATTCTCTATCAATGCATCATACTCCTCTTGCATAGCATCTTCCCAATTCTTCTTCCCTTTGGCCTCTTCATATGTAGAAGGGTCTTCATCTGCTTTTACCAAATAAGCATAATCTTTAGTAGTTAGGAATGAAGTGTCATAGCTATACCTTGTAGGTTGCCATTTGTGCCTAGATGACCTCCTAACTTCTGCACTTTTTGAAGTTTCTGGTTCATCACATTCTGGATCAAACCTTGGCCTCTCTTCATATTCAACCTGTACTTCATTGTTCTCACTTTCATCAAGTAATTGAATCTTTGCTTTACCTTTTCTTTGATCCACTACTTCTTCATCATCTGCATGTACATTATATTTACCTGCATACCAAGTACCTTGCTCATCAAATGTAACATCCTTGGATACAATAAATTGCTTTGTGGATGGACTCCACAACCTGTATCCCATTTGCTAATCATCATAACCAATGAATACATACTTTTCTGCCTTAGGCTCCAACTTATGCCTCAATTGAGATGGCACATATGCATATGCCAAGCATCCAAATATTCTGCAATGATCCAAGGTAGGTTTCTTACCCCACCAAGCTTCATATGGTGTCATACCCTGCAAAGCTTTACAAGGCAATCTATTAACCAAATATGTAGCTGTATTAACAGCCTCAGCCCACAAATAATTTGGGCAATTCTTCTCTTTCATCATGGACCTTGCAAACTCAACAAGAGTCCTATTTCTTCTTTCTGCTACCCCATTTTGTTGAGGAGAGTACCTCCAAGTAACTTCTCTCTTTATACCTGCATTCCACAAATAATCATTGAACTCATTTGAAAAATACTCTCCCCCTCCATCTGACCTTAGTCTCTTCAATTTTTGACCTGTAATCCTTTCTGCATATGCATGATAGTGTTTAAATGTATTAAACACTTCTGACTTTTCTTTAATCACATAAATTGTGATCCACCTGGTAGCATCATCAACATATATGACATAATATCTTGAACCATTTATACTAAAGTCCTTTGAAGGACCCCACACATCTGTATGCACCAATTCAAGTCTTTCTGAATACATAAACCCATGCTTGGAATAGGATTGCTTATGAGCCTTACCTAATTGACATGCCTCACATCTGTATGTCATGTGTTGACCTGCAATGTTAGGCATTCCAAGCACTGAATCATTGTTAATCATTTCTTTGATACCTCTTTCATTAAAGTGTCCAAGTCTTTTGTGCCAAAGATCCAATTCTGACACCTTCTGCTCTCCATATGTGAACATAGCATGTCCAACATTTCCTTGTACCTTCAATGTGAAGAGCCTTCCTTCTTTCTTTCTTGCAATAACTTGTTTATACCCTTGACTAGGGTCTTCCACATAAACTCCATCATTGGTGAACCTTACCTCATATCCTTTTTCCACAATTTGACCTACACTGATCAAATTCTTTGGAATTGTGGGAACATAAAGTACCTTACTCAGAAGAGTGCTCCCATCCTTAGCTTTGACTGAACCAATTGACTTTACCTTATGCTTTGTATTATCACCTGTCTGAACTGTATGATTAATTGCATTATGATCTAGATCAGTCATCAAAGCAATATTTCCACTCAAATGATTACTACATCCTGAATCAATATAAAACACTCTCATGTCCTCATGTGAGGTTTCACATGTATTCATAATGAGAGTCGAGTCCTCCTTTTGATCTGATGCATAGTTGTAGTAGGTGTTATTATAGGATTGATTTTGGAAGCTTCTTCCTCCACCTCTTCCAAAAGAATTCCTACCACCTCTACCTCTGAAGTTTCCTCTCTGAAATCTACCACCTCTTGCTCTTTGATTAAAGTTCTGATAATTACCATTGTTTTGATTATTATGCCAACAATCATGAGATAGATGATTGGTCTTACCACATATCCAACAAGCTCTTGCATTCTCTTTGTTGTTTCTGCCTCTTCCTCTACTTCTGCCATTTCCTCTTCCTCTTATGAAGTTTGCTTGGTTTGAAGTACCTTCTTCTTCACCTGATTGTTGCTTCCCTTTGTTGGCTTTCTTCTTGTCTTTAGAATACATTGCATGACCTGCACTCTTATCAACATCTCCTTTGACATCATTCTCAAAAGTTAGCATATGACCTAACAATTGATTCAAGTCAGGAGTAAAGTGATCTAATGAAAGTTCTGTAGATAAAATGAAAGGCTTCCATTTCTCATCTCCTCTTAGCCCTGTGAGTATTTGTCTTACCAATTTGTCTTCTTCAATATCTTCATCCACTGCACCTAAAGAATCTGCAATGTCCTTCATCTTTGTCACATAATCAGAAATTGATTGTGAGGCCTTCTTCTTGAAGGTAGTAAACTCTGCCCATAGTGAAGCCTTCCTTGATTTGGTTGTATTTTGGAAATGCTCTTCCAAAGCATTCCAAATGTCACATGCACTTTCAAGTCCTCTAATGTGAGGAAGCAAATAGTCATTGACTGCCATGTAGATGATGCTTCTTGCTTGAGCATCCTTCTTCATCCAATTCTTCAAATCTGCAAGCTCCTCCCTAGTTGGAACACTAGGATCTCTGAATTCTGGCTTTTCTTCATCTCCTGTGATGTATCCTATCAGAT
>MU261912.1:57500-62500 GCA_020310875.1 Ceratopteris richardii
TGAGTGGCATTGGCTAGCCCTCTATATTCTGCCTCAGTAGATGACAAAGCTACTGTAGGTTGTTTCTTGGATGACCAAGAAATTGGTTTATCACCTGCAAAACATATGTACCCTGAAGTGCTCCTCCTGTCATCCTTGCAACCTGCCCAATCTGCATCTGAGTATACCTTAATATCAATGTCTGATGAATAAGGAAAGTACAAACCATGATTTTGTGTTCCCTTTAGGTACTTTACTATCTTCTTTGCTGCCTCTAAATGAGGTATTCTTGGTTTGTGCATAAATTGGCTAAGTACACTAACACCATATGATATATCAATCCTAGTTAAGGTAGCATAATTTAGACTACCTACCAAACTTTGGTAACCTGTAATATCTTTGAGTTCTTCTCCTTCATGTGCACTAAGTTTGTGGTTGACCTCCATAGGAATGTTTGAGACTTTAGCTTCCTGCAAATTAAACTTCTTGACCATGTCCTGAATGTACTTCTTCTGAGTAATAAAGATACCTGAATTTGTGTAGACCAATTCAAGTCCTAGGAAGTACTTCAATAATCCAAGATCATTGATCTTGAATTCCTTCATCATCTGTCCTTTGATGTGTCTTATTCCCTGAACATCATTTCCTGTAATAATGATGTCATCAACATAGACACACAAGTATATTACCTCTGAATTGTTTCTTTTTATAAACAATGAAGTATCTGCTTTACTCATCACAAATCCTTGATCTAGGAGATAGGTTGTCAACCTATAATTCCATGCTCTAGGTGCCTGCTTCAATCCATACAGAGCCTTCTTCAATTTACAAACATGGTTTACCTTATTGGAATCTTCATAGCCAGGTGGTTGTGACATGTAGACTTCTTCAGATATCCATCCATTCAAGAATGCATTCTTCACATCCAATTGGTACATGTTCCAATTCTTGGATGCAGCTATACTCACCATAACTCTGATAGTTGGCATCTTGGCCACAGGAGAAAATGTCTCCTCATAATCAATGCCTTGGGTTTGTGCAAAACCCTTGGCTACCAACCTAGCTTTATACCTGTTTATTGTACCATCTGAGTTCCTCTTGAGTTTGTAGATCCATCTGGATCCTATCACCTTCATGGAGTCCTTCTTGGGTACCCAGTCCCAAGTATCACTCTCCTTGAGAGCCTCCATTTCTTCATCCATTGCTTCCTTCCATTCTGGTTTAGTAATTGCTTCTTCAAATGTACCTGGTTCTTCATTCAAGAGATCCTTTGCAAGATATACAGAGTGCTTGGTTACAAGTGAAGTATCATACCCATACCTAATAGGTTTTTTCTTTTCTCTCTGAGATCTCCTCATAGCTTGAGTTGAGGATTCTGGATTGTCTTCTAGTTGCTTCATCTTCATCTTCCCTTTAGATTTCCAAGCCTTGAACTCTTCAATGTTGATGGTGTCTTCATCATCTGAGCTTGTATCTTCTTTCTGAATTGGTTCTTGCCTGATAAGTTTGGGAAAATCTTCTTCCATGTCATAAGGTAGACTAACCTTCCTGCATTCATTTTCATACCATGAATCATTCTCATCAAAGATGACATCCCTGCTTACCTTGAAGCCTTTGTTTGAGGGGTTATAGAACCTGTATCCCTTCTGATTCAAATCATAACCAATGAAGATACACTTTTCAGCTTTAGGGTCTAGCTTTCCCCTTACCTGTGAGGGAATATGCACATATGCTACACATCCAAAGATTTTGCAATGATCCAGAGATGGTCTCTTACCATGCCAAGCCTCATAGGGTGTCATTCCATCAAGTGTCTTTGATGGCAACCTGTTAATTAAATATGTGGCAGTAGATACACTCTCTGCCCAAAGATAATTTGGCAATTTCTTTTCATTTAGCATAGACCTAGCTGTCTCTACAATGAGTCTATTCCTCCTTTCTGCAACCCCATTTTGTTCAGGTGAGTACCTTGTAGTAATCTCCCTCTTGATGCCTCTTTCCTGCAAGAAATCTTCAAAGTCATTGGAGAAGTATTCTCCACCACCATCTGACCTTAGCTTCTTCAAATGTCTACCTGTTTGATTTTCAACTAATGCAAGATATTTTTTGAAACAATTAAATACTTCATCTTTATGTTTCATGTAGTATAAGACAGTCCACCTGCTATAGTCATCAATGAAGGACACATAGTACCTTGATCCAGATATGGATGGCTCCTTGCTAGGTCCCCAAACATCTGTATGCACCAATTCCAGATAATCTTCATGCATAAAACCTTTCTTGGTATAGAGCAATCTGTGTGACTTACCAAATTGACAAGCCCCACACTTGTATATCATGTGTTGCTTGGATACATTAGGTATCCCAAGCACACATTGATCCCTACTCATTTGCTTTAAGGTCCTCTCTCCAATGTGACCTAATCTCTTGTGCGAAATCTCCAATTCTGATAGTGTTTGATCCTTATAGTTATACAAAGCAATACTCTTAGTGTCTTCAAGTTCAAAGGTAAACAATCTACCTGATTTTTCTCCCTTGGCTATCCTTCTGAATCCATGTCTTGGATCCTCCACATATGCACCATGTTGAGTGAACCTGACCTGTAGACCTTTTTCCACAATCTGACCTACACTCATCAGATTCTTGGTGATTGTTGGAACATATAACACTCTGCTTAATAGATTCTGATTACCATCACTAGTTTTGACATTGCCTACTTAACAACTGAATGTTTAGTGTCATCACCTGTCTGTACTTGATGCTTGCCTTTGGGTTCTTCCAAATCAGAGAGTAAGGCAACATTTCCAGCTACATGGTTAGAGCAACCTGAATCAATATAGAATAAGTGGTCATCATTGATACCTGACTTAGATGTCATGTTCATGATCAACAAGGAATCATCTTGCTCCTCTGCATAATTGTTGTAGTCTTTCCTATTTTTGTATCCACCTTGATAATTGCCATTGTGATTGTAGCTATTGTTGTAATTATTGTTATAGCCATGGTAGCCTTGAGATTGGTTGAATCTGCCTCTGCCTTGAGAGTATCCTCCTCTTTGGTGACCTCTTCCTCTTTGGTTTTTGTAGTTTTTGTAGCATTCATCTGTGGTATGGTTAGACAAGCCACAAATATTGCATGGAGATTGGTTGTAGGGTCTCCCCCTACCTGACTTACCTCCTCTGCCCCTACCTCTAGATGATCTACCTCTCCCTGCATAGTTTGCTTGGGAGGTAGAACTTTCTTCATCAACCTTCTTGCTTTTACCTTTATCTTTTACCTTCTTATCAGTATATAGGGCAGAGGGATTGTTACCTTTTGATTGCTCTCCATTCTTTGTGATCTTTGCTTCATGTGTAAAAAGTTGTCCAATCAGAGTTGTTAGATCAGGTGCTTGGATGTCCATGTATAAGTCCATTGCTATGGTAAAGCTCTCCCACTTGTCATCTGCCTTTAGTCCATTGACCACTTGTCTGACTATTTGCTCTTCCTCAATCTCTTCTCCAACACTTGCAAGTTGGTCTGCAATATCCTTGACTTTGGTGACAAAATCTGAGACACATTGTTTTGACTGCTTCCTAAGAGTTGTAAACTCAATCCATAGCTGATTCTTTCTGGCCCTTGTGCTTGATGAAAAATATGTTGACAAGGTTTCCCAAGTCTCTTGGGAAGTCTTACAATTCCTTACATGAGGTAAAAGAAAGTCAGATATAGAGTTTAAGAGATAAGACCTTGCCAAAGCATCTTTTGCACACCATTGATTGAGCCTCTCATGTTCATCCTTTGTAGGTAGGCCTCTAGTCTTGAATGAGGGCAATTCCTCATCTCCTGATATGAATCCAAACAAGCTCCTTCCTTGTAGATAGGTCTTCATCCTTAGAGACCAAGCTTGGTAGTTGTTCCTGTCTAATTTGTCAATGAAGGAAGGGAAACCATCACCCATGATTACCTTATATGCTCTGATACCACTGTTGGGAGTAATGGTTGGATGCACTCAGAAGATCAAGTTGGTGCTGCTAGACCTGCTTCACATCTGCCCTCCTTTCTCTTCAGATATGCTTAGAAGACTCCTTGAGCTTCCAAATGATACCAAAGTATGCTATATGTACTTTGGAAAAGGTTTGAGTAATGACTTGATCAAAACAGACTACTTTGAAAATCATAAGACTTGAAAACTTTCTATTTTGGTCTTGATACCTGCTCAGTGTTATGCTCAGTGTGACCAGTGTAGTTATTCTAGAAATATTCTATTAGCTTTGTAAGCTTCCATTTCCAAGTGGAATGAAAGGAAATGATAAACCACACTCAGAGAAATCACTTTAGCAAAATAAGGTGTACCCCTGACTTTTTAGGAGACTTACAGTCACAGACCAGTGAGCACCTCGATTAGGATTTCTCTGCAATGGTTGATCCAATAGCCTTGAAACGTTGTAGGTGTATAGTAGACTTTGAGCTGAATCCAATGCACTTTGAATCATCCAATTTGGTTCAGTAGATCTTGAGATATGCCTTGTTGAAGTTGACAGGGTTGAAGATAGTCACTCAGAGAAAACAGGGATTATGAATGTAAGTATATTGATTAAATCTAATGATTGTACATTCCCATTGGCATGATATGTAATGCTCAATGGTACTCAGAGGTGTAGGCTATGGTGTAGCTCTCACACACTCAAAGATTGACTCAGAATTGCCTCGGGAAGAGAGTCTATATCCGCGACATTTTTACATAGCTTTTTATAAGAGTTTTGTAAGAGTTTGAATTTTGAATTCAAGTTTTGGCTCCCTTCAATCTAGCATCTAAATCCAAGGAAATATTCCCTCAATCAAATCATCTACTTTTCCACGAGTTTTATCAAGTAGGTATGATTACAAACTATTCCAAGTCACAATGACTTTTACAAATGAGTAAAATGGTAATAACATATAGGAATAGATTCCTATGGTTCTTTCTTCATGTAGAGACTTTCTTCAAGGGTTTCAAGCTTAAGCCTTCCAAGGTTCCAATGTTCCAAGCCAATGTGTGT
>MU261913.1:0-47500 GCA_020310875.1 Ceratopteris richardii
CTCTCCCTCCCTCCCACCCCCTCCTCTTTCCCCCACCACCTTTGCAGCCCCCACCCCCGCCCTCCCCTCCTCTTTCCCCCCACCATCCCTTCCATCACCTCCTACTTCCCCCCTCCACCCCGGTAGCCACCCCCGCCCCCTCCTATTTCCCCCCACCACCCCCGTAGCCACCACCCCCGCCACCCCCTCCTCTTTTCCTCCACCACCCCCACAGCCACCCCTGCCCCCTCCTATTTCCCCCCTCAGCCCCCACAACCACCTCCACTACCTTCTCCCCTTCCTCCATCTCCACCACCATCTCCCCATTCCCCTCCACCTCCGCCTCCTTCCTCCTCTCCTCCTCCTCCATCACCTCCTCCTCCATTCCCTCCACCTTCTCCATCTCCTCCCTGCTACCCCCTCATCTTTTCCCCCACCACCCCCTCATATTTCCCCCCTCAACCCCCATAGCCACCTCCACCACATCTCCCCCTTCTCCATATCCACCACCTTCACCACCATCTCCACCTCCGTCTCCTCCATCTCCTCCTCCTCCACCCCCTCCTCCTCTATCTCCTCCACATGCGAACCATCCTCCCTCCACCCCCATGCTTGTTGAAACTCAGTATGTAGAAGATGACTCTTCCAATTAGGGAATTCATTTGGCTCTTTGATTGGTGGAGTTAGAATCGACCTTCCATCCCACCGTTCTTCCATTCCACCATCCCACCATCCCTTTACCCACACCACCCACCATCTCTCCCAGTCAATATGTACGGTCAAAACCTACTACAAGAATTAGGTGAAGGATGTGCTTTTGAGAATCATTCAAATATCATGGTGGCATGTAAATGAGGACCTTAGCTTGCATGCAAAAGTGATAGTAAAAGTGTAAGTGGTAAAAGTGAAAGTGGAGAAATGTCTCTTGTCGCCAACCATTCATGACAACTCCCTATTTTTGAGGATTCAACTCAAAACTAGTGGCATATTTGATCTACTCCTCCAATTTCGGGGGCAATCAATCGGCGCATGATCAATGGACGTGCAGAATCGGCATGGCCATCTTGGCATATTGGAGCCTATAAAAGCAAGGGCTAAGTACTCATTAAAAAAGGGTATATACAAACACGTATAGAGCTTATTTTCGGCATCTCTTTTGGTCCTCTTTTTGCACTCCGTGGCTACAAGCCTATTGTAGGAAGTCACTCTATGGTGAGGATACAGAGCATGGGCTTCCTAGTCGAGGGCTAACAGAGCTATAGTGTAAAGAAGTGGCTTGGTTTTGTCATTCAGTTTGAGTCAGTGGTATTTTCGTGCTCTTTCATTAGAGCAAGTCTTCATACCTTTGTACTAAGCAGTTCAATTCTTCATCTAGTTGTGTTCATTTTATTGGACAAATCCCTTGTATTGATTCTGTTTTTATCTCGATTGACATGTTAGCAAAGAGCATCAGCTTTTGGAGCATTTCCTTTGCCTACGTTGTAATTATCTGTTCGAGCTAAGGAGTGGTTTGGTCTTCCACTATTGCCATTTGTCATTAATCTTCTCCCTGAGTATTTAAAATTCTGTGCAATTATTACGATCTCCCTTTTCACAGAAATGTTCAAGGGTATAGTTCCCTAAGGAGAACCTCCCTTGAGTAGGCAAAGTATTGGAAGTAAATATTGCATGATCTTGCTAAATGTAGATACCCCAGTACCTGCTCTATAGTTTGGCACGCCCGTGGGACACTTGCATTTCTGTGAGAGGCCCTAAGCATAGTAAATAGTCCTTTTCCATTATTTTTGCCCTATTGCATCTTGTAAGTAGGTACATGACCCATACACAAGCAGATAAGGATCCTCTTCATGTACGAAGGAGCCTTAAAAAGTCCGCTATATATTTGAACAGTGAAGCTAGCTCCCCTCTACCCTCTTTGAGTTTATCTATTGATTTGGGTGTGACACCACTGTCAAAGGAAAAGCATAGGAGAACATTGGACTTGGCCTCAGATATGTCACAGGAAACACCAGTGCAAATGGAGGATCTCTCTCATTTACTCTCTAGACTCAATATCAAGTTCCCTACCTTCAAGGGACAAGCTTATGAGGATGCTGATCATCATGTGAGGAGATTCATCTCCTTATGCCATGGACAAGGTCTACAGAATAGAGAGGATGCAATGCTATTACTCTTCCCATCCACATTGAAAGGCCTTGCTGACAAATGGTACAGTCAATATGCAGATGGCGATTTTGCTACATGGGAGGCTCTGAAGACAGCGTTCTCAGAGATATTTCGACCAAGTGACTCCTTGGAAAGAGCTCTAGATCAGCTAGAGAACCTAAGGCTTAGATCAAGTGAATCCTTTCATGAACTTCACACAAGGACAAAAGTACTTGTTGCACGTCTGCCACATGCTCTAGGTGATTTCTTGGTTGAAAAATGGATAGAAAAAGCTTTGTCCAGGTCATCTCAATAGAAGCTACATGAGTCTCTTAGATTGGATGCAACCCTCAATGACTTTGTTGTAGCAGCATTGCACATTGAAGAAGCTAGGCAACATTTTGAAGGGGATACACAACCAAATTATGATGCAGAACTAGACCCCATTGGGAAACTGAGGAAAGAACTGGAGGCATTGAGAATGCAACAAAATCAACAAGAAGAGAAGGTCTTGCCACTGCTGTTGCGTCGCACTAATGATGAGGTAGCCCAACTCCGTCATGAATTAGAAGATTTGCAGACTAGTGAGGATATAAGAAGGCAGATTCGGTGTACAATATGCAACAATTGTGAGCATTCCAATGCTAATTGTCCTAATAGGGTAACCTGTCAATTTTGTGGAAAGGATGGCCATGAAGCTAGAGACTGTTACTACCTCAAGGGTACACAAAAAAGAGGTACCCCTCAAGCTTTGGATTCATATTATGCTAGTACTTCAAATGCACCTAATAGAGAGGAGAATCGTCCAACGAAGACTAGATATAATAGGCCATTGATGTGTTATCGTTGTGGTGAGTATGGCCATATGCAAAATAGGTGTTCCCTTCCAGAAGATGCATTAATCTAAGGAGTGGTTTACTCTTCCACTATTGTCATTTGTCATTAATCTTCTCCCTGAGTATTTACAATTCTGTGCAATTATTACGATCTACCTGCTCAGAGAAATGTTAAAGGGTAAAATTCCCTAAAGAGAACCTCCCTTGAGTATGTGAAGTACTGGAAGTAAATATTGCATGATCTTGCTAAAAGTAGATACCCTAGTACCTCCTCTACACCAACCATAACCAAAAACCTAATCAATGTTTGGTAGATTGTTGGGAAAGGCTTGTAGGTCAAATTCACAAGGCATGGAGCATATGTGCAAGAAGGTCAACAAGCCTTAAAAATTATTGCAAAAGGTGAGAAATCTAGAAGTCTATTTAAAGTTGAAGTTGAAGATTTAAAAAATATTGCGCTCTTTAATTACAAGTATCAAACCTTATCTCTAGTAGAGATATTGCATAAAAGGCTAGGTCATATAGGGGAAAGAACATTAAAGAAAATATGCAAGGATCAGAGTGTGCTTGGCCTTCCAAATGTGTCCAAGCAACACATGATTTACAAATGTGGAGCATGCCAATTTGGCAAATCTCACAAGAAATCATTCAACAAAAAAGGGTATATGTAGGAAGACTACTTGGAGCTCGTGCAAACTCATGTGTGGGATCCTAGCAGAGAGCCATCAATCTCAAGATCAAGTACTGTGTTACATTCATAGATTATTATAGTAGATGGACACTCCTTTAGTTCATGAAGCATAAATATGAAGACTTTTCTTGTTTCAAAAAGTATCTGGCATTGGTTGAGAACAAAACAAGTAGAAGCTTGAAGAGGATCAGATCTGATGGAGTTCCTGAGTGTTTATTACATGAATTTGACTCATTCTTATAGGAAAAAGGTATAAAGAGAGAGGTCACAACAAGATATACTCCTCAACTAAATGAAGTGGCAGAGGGGAGGAATAGCCTCATAGTAGAGGCTGCAAGATCTATGTTGAATGAAAAGAAATTACGAAATTACTTATCAACAGAGGTTGTTTCCACATCCACATGCTTGATTAATAGGCTCCCATCCAATTCCTTGGATTAAATGACACCCTATGAGGCATGGAATGGTAGGAGACCTTGATTCAAGCATTCTAAAATATTTGGGTTCATTGCTTATGCACATATACCCTCATAGATTAGAGGGAAGCTTGATCCAAAAGCTGATAAATGTATATTCATTGGCTATGATCAAACACCAAATGTGAAATGATCATCCTCTCCTTCAATGTTATGGCTAGAATCGATCATTCAAGAGTAAAAACAAATAAGTCAATGGATGAAAGAAAGGATTATAAACTTAGATATTGTTTGTGTTGAAGAAGTAAAAATTGCAAAGAAGATTCTCATATGCTGGTTGCATACAGTCTCCTTGCACAACATTTGATCTTTGTGTACCACAAACATGGCCGTGGAGGGACTTTCCAAAGCATTTTTAGAATGTCAACTTTGACTATTATCATCAATGGGTGGATATGGAAATAGAATAGATACCAAGCTAGGATTGATACTAGGAGAGTTGAGGGGATCTTATCATCATCAGTAGTCATCACCAGGGATGTCATCATGGTTAAAATTCTGAATGATCAATGGGCGTAGAGATGAAGAGCAATGATGGGATGAAAAATATCATTTGGACTATTTGAAATTACACCTTGATTTGGTTTAACATACTAGTCATCACATTCATCCTTGGTTAAAACTTCAGATTGGGAATCCTTTTTTCAATTCTAGACTTGACAAAGGATAAAGATTTGATCATATCAGCAACATGCTAGGAATTCCAAGTATCCCGTTTCACATTGAACCTATTATATGAGACCACATTTTCATCATTGTGTTCTTTTGGCTTCTAAAAATCGCTGAAAGGACTTCTTGGTTCTATGAAAACTCTAATATCTTTTCTCTTCCCTTGGTGTGTGTTGAAATTGAGAACGTTCCAAATGGATTTCTTCCTGGTAGATTGGTAGGCTGAAACAATCAAGTCCATTTGATAGATACTAAGAAGAAAATAGAGAGGAGTGGAAATTCGTAGAATACTAAGATGCTTCATGCTTGAAGGGAGAAAGGACATTCCGACCTTCACAACGGACTGCTTCAGAGATGGAGGAAGCTCCGTTATGAAGAAAAATTCAAGAGCGAGAGTGAACAACTCATTTTAGAGACAAATAAGCAACTGAAATATTCAAACGCTTGAAGAAAAGACATTTCTAAAAGTTTTTTCCCAGAATAAGGAATAGGAATGGGATTAAATGCATGAATAAGGAAATAAATTTAAATAATTGGTCGATGCGTCCTAGTTATTGAACTCTCAGTGGTATACTTGCATGACCATTATCTTGGAAGTAGTTCATAAGCATGCTCTATAAAAAGTATGCAAGTAAGAAAATATGTTGGAGATAGATTTCTGCAGAAGCACGCGAAAAACACAAGGAAGAAGAAGAAGCTTGGAGCACAAACACACAATAGTGAATGTATTACTAGAGAATGTACAAAGATAAGTAGCCCATTAGGGCAATAGGCGTATATACAAGCCCGGGGGAAAAAACCTCCTAAGGAGGAAAAAAGTGCCCCGACGGTCCTTGTGTGTTCACACACATCACTACCTAAATATATCAACAAATCCCCCCTAGGAGTGATGCGGTGAACAAGGAGCTGGCACTCATGTATAAGGAAGTGCCAAGCTATGTGGAAATCACTCCACAAAAGGAAGTAAGCCCAAAGCTTTGCGGAAAGCTTCAAACTTCTCCCTAGGCAGAGCCTTCGTGAAAAGGTCTGCAATGTTCTCCTGTGTGGGCACATATGCCAAGCTGATCTCCCCAGCAGAGAACCTCTTCCTGAAATAGTGATAATGCACCTCAATGTGCTTAGTGCGAGCATGGAACACAGGGTTCCTCGCAACTGCCAATGTGCTCTGACTGTCAGTGAAGATGGTGGTGGCAGAAGACTGGCCAACACCCAAATCAGCCATAAGGCGTCTAAGCCACACACACTCAACAGTAGTTGTGAAAGCTGCTCTATACTCAGCCTCACAACTGGAAGTGGTCACAGTAGGATGCTTCTTGCTCAACCAAGATATACATGAGCTACCAAGCATGAAGAAAAAACCACTGGTGGACACACGAGTGTCATAGCAACCAGCCCAATCTGAGTCAGAAAAAGCATGCAAATCTGGCGGTAGTGATCCCCCCTTGGGATAAAACAACCCAAGTAGCCGAGTACCACTCAAGTAGTGAAAGATGTGCTTTACCGCCTTCCAATGCGTGACTCTTGGGCAATGCATAAACCTGCTCATTTGTGAGACAGCAAACTGAATATCTCACCGAGTAATGCATAAGCAAATCAAGCATCCAACAGCCTGCTGATAGAGAACAACATCAAATGCATCTCTAGTATCATGAAGACTCAATCGTAAACCTGTGTCCATAGGAGTGGCAATAGGCTTACAGTCTTCAAGGCCAAAACGCTGCAATAATGTGTCAATATATTTCCTTTGACACAAAGCCATTCCACCATCAACTTGCATAAACTGAATGCTCAAATAGTGATGCAAATGCCCCAAATCAGACATCTCAAATGAGGCATGGAAATCAGCCTTAAAATCAGCAATATGCTTCTCAATAGGACCAGTGAGCAGCATGTCATCAACGTAGACAACAATGATCAGAAGCACATCATTAGCACGCTTAACATATAAGGTGCTTTCAATTGGACTGTTCTCAAAACCATGTGCAATCACATGTATCTTCTCATACCAAGCACGTGGTGCTTGCTTTAAACCATATAACACCTTCTTTAACCTGCATACCCGGTTTTCATGCCCTTTCTGCACAAAGCCACGGGGCTGAAAAACATAAACTTGTTCATGCAAGTCACCATTCAGAAATGCTGTTTTAATGTCCAACTGATGTACATTCCAACCATGATGGGCTGCAAGTGCACAAATGCTCCGAACAGTAGTCATACGGCATGTAGGTGCAAAGGTCTCATCAAAATCAATGCCTCTTTTCTGCGCATAACCCTTTGCAACAAGCCTAGCCTTATACCTGTCAACTATACCATCAGGCTTACGCTTCAGCTTGTATACCCACTTAGTGCCAATGGCCTTCTTGCCAGGAGGCAAGTCACATAAAGACCATGTACCATTCTTCATTATAGCATCATATTCAGATTGCATAGCAGCCATCCAAGTTTCTGAATTATGTGCTTCATCAAAAGAAACAGGCTCATTCTCATCACAGAGGCTAGATGCAGCCATAGCATAGCAATCTGATGCAAAGGAGGCACTATGAGAGCCTGATCCAGTACGATATGACAAAGGTGCATCTAATTTGCTATCACGCAAAGTCTACACCAACCATTTTGGCATAGTTTTTGCCTGCTCAATATCAGCTCTCTCATCAACAAATGCATCATGTAAATCTGCATCAGAAATGGAATGATCTGCATCATCATATGAAACCTGCAAAGGCTGAGAAGTTGCCTCATTAGGACCAGCACTAGACTATCCACCTGTAAAAAGAGGCATCAAAGTATCATACATGTCTTTAGAGCTAACAGATGTCTCCTTAGTACATGAAAGCAATGGCTGAATAGCATCTTCCACAAAGACAACATCACGGCTAACCAGAATGCGTTTAGTCTGTGGATGATACAAACGATAGCCTTTACTTTCAGAACTGTACCCAACAAAAATACATTTTACTGCCTTATCATCCAATTTTCTATGATGTTGTTCAGGCACTAGTGCATATGCCAAACAACCAAAAACTCGTAGGTGATCAACAGATGGCTTGCAATCATGCCAAGCCTTATATGGAGTGATAGACTGTAGCGCTTTAGTGGGACACCTGTTAAGAACATATGCTGCACACATGACAGCCTCAAGCCAGAAACTATGTGGTAAAGCCTGACTTTTGACCATACACTGCACCATCTCCATGAGTGACCTGTTCTTCCGTTTAGCAAATCCATTCTGTTGAGGTGTATACGGCTCTATACACTGGTGTTTTATCCCACGTTCAGCCATAAATGCATTAAAATCAGAAGACATATATTCCCCCCTCGATCAGAACGGAGGGTGCCCATTTTACATGCTGATAGATTTTCAGCCAAAACCGAAAACTGTTTGAAGCACAAAAACACTTCGTACTTTGCCTTCAATGGATATACCCATGCATGCCTCGAAAAATCATCAATGAAAGTCACTAAGTAAAGATAGTTTCCAAAAGAATGTGTTTGCATAGGACCACAGACATCACTATGTACAAGCTCCAATTTCTACATAGCCCGAACTGATCCATCTTTTGGAAAGGAGGAACGCTGCATTTTGCCCAAAATACAACCTTCACATACATGTTTTCCAGGTGCCTCAAGGTTGGGCAAAGAAGACACCATATCAGATTTCTGCAAGCATAGCAAACTAGCAAAATTCAGATGACCAAAGCATGCATGCCAAAGCTTTGCATCTGAGATAGCCTGAGAATCATGAACTGCACATGCCGAATCATTCACAGATCTTTCATAGTCTATGAGCTTATACAGCCCATGACATAAGATGCCAGAAGCAATAATAACATTGCCATTTGACAGATCATGAACTGTACATCTATCATCAACAAATTTCACAACCAAGCCAATCTTAGCTAATGCAGAAATTGATAACAGATTCTTCTTGATCCCTGGCACAAATAGAGCATCTGACAAGGTGAAAGAACTACCATCAGCAGTAGTCAGAATGATCTTACCAACTCCCATAACAGGATAAGAGGAGTTGTTGGCGCATGTGACAGTATTCCCTGTAGGGGCAGGCTCGAGTGAAGAGAAGAAACTGTGCTACGAGGTTATATGTTTGGTCGCCCCACTGTCAAAGTACCAAACATCTGAGTCCACTGCAGACATGCACTGCTCATGAGAAGGTGGGTCAAAACTGCAAACAGTAGTAAACGCCCATTCTTCTTCCTGCACAAGATTTGCAGACTATGTTTTTGGTGTGGAGGCCTCTGCAACAACCATTCCAGCCTCTTTCTTCTTTGCCTCTTTTGCAGCCAGTTTTGGACAATTCTTTATGATATGATCATTCCCTTTACAGTACTTGCAAAACAACTTCTGCTTTTCTGATTTCTTCTCATCTTTATCTTGGTTCTTCGAATGTGCAACATTTGCAGATTTCTGCTTACTAGTAGAAGAGCTCCATTTTCCTTTGCCCTTCTGACTAGCCAGTAAAGCTTGATCTGCAATACGCATAATGGACCTGTTCTGCCTGGATTGATCTTCCTCCAATAGAACAGAGACTAAATCCTCAAATGATAAGGCATTTGGATTGCCTTTCATCATCAACCGAAGAGTAGAAGCAAAACTCTGATATGAATCAAGAAGACCATTCAGAAGGGTCTGCACAAGTGAGCTATCTGGTATAACCTCATCAACAGAAATCAACTGTTCCTTCAAATCTTTGATCTTTGTTAGGAAACTATCCATAGAATCACCTTCATTCATGTGCTCACTCTCCAACTCTTTTCGGAGGTAAGCAACAGGAGCCTCATTCCTAGCTTGGTACAATGTGGTTAGTGTATCCCAAACATCCCTAGCTGTTCTAGAAGAGCAAATATGAGGAATAATGGCACGTTTAACAGACAAAGCTATCAATGCATGTGCCTGGGCATCTCTGCCATCCCAACCAATCTGCTCTGCAGTAGGTGCAACAGAAACATTAGCACAAACAGGGATCTGTGGAATATCATCTTCGACACCATCTTCATCAGCTCCAACACCTGTATTTGCAGTACCTGTAGTTGCAGGTGTAACAGGACGTCTTTCAACACCCTGCACAATGTTCCACAGTCCTTTTGCAACCAATACATGTCGCATCATATAAGTCCATAATGGGTAGTTGGTACCATCCAACTTATCCTCAACAGCCAACATACGGAATACATCATTGCTTTCAGCCATGGCCGATGACTAAAATACCTTGATGCAAAAAATTGACTGTATCTCAAAAAGTTGAAGAGAACTGCCCAGACGAGTTCTACTAGACCTGTAGCAGACTCGGAGATGCTTAAACTGGCGAACAAAAACTGGTATATACCTTTGGCACAAAATGACGAAATAGCTTGCATAAGCGCTGTGATAGTGCATTCGGAGGCCGAAACGAGCTCAAATCTCGAAAACACGCTGAGTATGCTCACCAAAATTCATGCAATTTTAAGACTGCAAATGGAGGAGTGTCGACGGCGCCCTAGATGAAGCGACGACCTACTCTGATACCAATTGTTGGAGATAGATGTCTGCGGAAGCACGCGAACAGCACAAGGAAGAAGAAGAAGCTTGGAGCACAAACACACAATAGTGAATGTATTACTAGAGAATGTACAAAGATAAGTAGCCCATTAGGGCAATAGGCGTATATACAAGCCGGGGGAAAAAAACCTCCTAAGGAGGGAAAAAAGTGCCCCGATGGTCCTAGTGTGTTCACACACATCACTACCTAAATATATCAACAAAATAAAATTGTGAATCATAATTTTCATGATTGTTACCTAATACCAAATTAAACATACCATTCAAATAATCAAAATAACGTGTTAATATTGACACTTAGTTCTATACGATAATCAAGAATTTGAATCATTGATAGATGTACATTATCTACGCCTAAATAAAATATAAAGCCAACTACATCTATTAAAAGTAATTGAGAAAAACACAAAAAATACACAGATTAATGAACTAAATAATTATGTTAATGTAAGATAAATTACTTAAATTAAATATAGCATACTAATTTCTATACATACATCATGATATTTTGAGCTAAGAAAAATGTGGTGCTTCCGCTGACGACACATTTTGTAAACTTATCCAATGACACGTACGTTACATTACAGATCACGAGTTTCATTGAAACTGTATGCATCTATAGATACATGAAAATACACATACAAATATATATGAGTGTATGTGTATGTGTGCGTGTGTAGTGTGTGTGTATATATATATATATATATATATATATATATATATATATATATATATATACATATATATATATATATATATATATATATATATATATATATATATATATATATACGTGTGTATGTATGTATGTGCGTGTGTGTGTGTTTGTGTGTGTGCGTGTGTATGTCTATGTGTGTGCAATCGAAAGTGTAAGTAAATAAAAAGCGCGCTTTAATCTTACTCTTACATTGTTCTCTAAAGTTAAAATTGTCACTGAAGACACGATGGAAAGAAAAATGCATACTTCGCCAAATTGTCTTTTATACCTCACGTTTTCTTATGAAGAGCTTCTTTATCCAAATATTTTTCTGCTGGAAAAGCTCTCAATAACTACTCTTTGAGATAATATTACCTCTCGCAGATAAGCTGAATGTCAATATATGCTTTTTGAAAAAAATATAGCATGAATGTCAATATATGCTTTTTGAAAAAAATATAGCATGAATGTCAATGTAAATAAATTCTCAAATAAAGGATAGTGCACTTACTAAGGAAGAGTATATAAGAGCACATAAAATTGTTGGTGCATTTTACCCAAGCCTACATGCTTGATATTATTTGATTTATGTTCATATGTGTAGTCATGTGAACACTTCTTGTAAAAGAGTACATTTTATCTCTTGTAATTCTCAAAAAGAAACAAGAAAAAGAATGGCTTACCTCATCCATGATGTAAAAAGAAAACTTTTGGATCTAACTATGTAAAACCACAAATTAGTGAGCTGAGGGAATATTTCCTAACTTTGGGGATCACTTTTAAGTGGAGCCATTCGAATTCGAATTCAGTACTCCCTCCAAAAGTATCTATAAAAAGAGCAAGAAGGAAGTGGTGATTAGCAAGCCTTGTACGTGACCACTTCATGTCATTTTGTAGAGATTGAAGAGCTTACTCCATAGATCTATCATTATACTCCCATTGTGCAAATATTCATTGCCAATGTGCTTGTAATCAAATGTGAATCTATACATCCATCATTCTCTACTTCTCTATTTTGTTCTCTGCTATACTCACTCAAAGTAGTAACTTCAGAAGCTCATATCTCGAGCTCTAGTCAACCCTTTTTCAGAATTCTAATGTGCTTTCAATTGCTCTTACTTTAAAGTTTCTACTACAAAATTTCATGGTCATTGGACTTATAGTTTGGGAGAATTCTACATTTTACTGCTCACTCGCTATCTCTGCAGAGCCCTGAGAATGGCAGGATGTTCCAAAATTTGATAAAACTTGTTCTTACTGCTCAGTTCATGAATTGAAGTGTGTTAACTTGGATTGGAAAGCTTGCTACCTCTATCTTCTATTTCCAAAAGGAATGTTTCTAATTCCTACTAGGCTAAGAGAACTGTTCATTGTTTCGAGCAGGTGTATGTTAAAAAATAGCAAGTTTTGGGAGCTAGTCATTTTGCAACTAGTCTATCTTGAATTAAACTTTTGAGACACATGTTCCAAAGAACTTGTCTGATATTTTGGTGGATTTAGGAAGCTCAAAGGGTCTACTAATCAACTCTGAAGTCTTAGTTGGCTGATGGGAAGCCGATTGTAGCACCACCAACTCATTTTCGGATTGCATCCACCATCTCTCTCTATAGTGGTATCAAAGCATAGTCAAGCAACATGGGAGATGGATTTCCATCAACAATTGAAAAATTGGATCAAAAAAACTACCCAGCATGGTCTCTAAGGATGGAGGATTACCTTCAAGGGAGGAATCTATATGGATTCATATCTAGAGATAAAGCAATGCCAACCGTGAGGAACAAAGGGCAGCCATCACATGAAGAAGTGGAAAGCCATTCAAATTGGTGTTCGAAGGATGCACTTGCAAGGTCCTATATTCTAAAATCAATCTCTAATTTTCTTTTACCTCATGTAAAGGGATGCAAGACATCAAGAGATACCTGGAATGCACTTTCTTCTTTCTTCTCTTCCAACACTCGAGCAAGGAAGAACCAATTGTGGATGGAGCTCAAAACAATAAAGAAAATCCCGAAGCAGTGTGACTGATTATGTCACAAAGATGAAGGAGATTTTCAACCAAATTGGAAGAATTGGAGAAGTAATTGAAGAGGAGAAAATCATTAGACAAATCATAAATGGAATCAAAGCAGATGACAGGTGGGAGTCCTTAACAACAGCCATGGATTTGTACATGGATATGCATGTACCCGACCTGAACACACTCATGGGCCAACTCTTCACTCATGAAGCAAAGATTAGCAAATGTGCTGAGTCCTCAAGAGGTAATGAATCTGCTGCCTTATATTCTAATAAAGATAAGGTCAATGACAAGTCAAACAATAGGAAAATGAAGATGAAGGTAGCTCTTTCCAAGCAAACTTTGCAGGTAGAGGAAGACCTAGAGGAAGAGGAAGAGTTGGAAAGCAAGGTAGGGGGAGACTCCAATCATCTCAACCTTGCAATATATGTGGCTTATCTAATCATACTACTGAAGAATGTTTTAAGAACCCGAGGAACTCAAGAGGAAGAGGATTCAATAGAGGTGGCTATTGTCAAAAAGAAAGAAGTAAGGTCGTATATATTTTTGCAAAAAGGATTTTCTTCAAATAGAAGGAAAATACAAAAAGGAAAAATGGAAGCATTTACTTTGGCAAGTAGTAAAGGCCAAAAGAGAATCAATCAAAAGAGAATCAAATCCAAAAACTGAACTATAAGAGGAGTGGCTGTCTAAAGTTGTGGAGAAGTTATGGAGAAGAGCTCTCAAACTCATCATGAGAGTTTTTCGTTACTTGGCTATAAACGAGGCAAGAGAGGACACTCAAAAATAGAGGAAGAAGGTGTGGAAGTCCCCTTGTAGCTAATTCATTTGTTTTGAGTCATTTCGTTCTCTTCACTCTCATAGAGTATGTCCAGCCGCATACCCATTTCTGGCTACTTGTGAGAGTGAGATCTCTCAATATATGTATCCAATTTTAGAGTTTAAACACTCGTTGGAAAGCTTATCTTGATTACTTGCGTTTTCTAAAAGCGTTGTATCAAATTTTTTCTGCTCTATGAGTTATTCAGGTGTTAGTGAAGTCCAATTTTTAGTCTAACTGAGTGGACAGGTAGCCTCTTTTGAATCAAAGATTTCCCAACCCAAATCTACTCCAAATTGAGTGTTTGATAGATTATTTGAAAGCTGTAGGTGTCTAGTTTATGTGACCAAAGTTTCAAGTTCATTGCACTTTTCAATTGGTACCAGGTTTCATTTGAAGGTTCAGCTATTGGCAAAAGTCTTGATCCTGAGAAGGTCTTCTACACTTTCGGCTGTGAATAGGAGAGGAATTCTCCAACAATTGGTATCAGAGCATTGGAGTTTGAAGAGTAAAAGCATTGGAATAGAAGTGAAGCAAAGGAGAAGCTACAAATCAAGGGGGAGCTTCGTCAAGTCAAGGAAGAGCGCCACAACATACTTGAGGTAAACATCAATCTTAAAAGTTTTCAATGGCTGATTTAGGACAACAAGTTGAGAAGTTATACAATGACAATTTTAATTCTTAGAGGTACAGAATGACAAATTACTTTAAGGTAAAGGTTTATGGAGTCTAGTTACTGGAGATGATCTACAACCAGTGGACCTTCAAGATCCCAACATTACTCCGGCACAAAGGAGACAATTTGCTGATTGGGAAGAGAGGAATCGAAGGGTGATGTTCCTCATCTCACAAGTTATTTCGAAAACTATGATTGGTCATGTGCAAAGCTTAGAAACAACCAAGGAAGTTTGGGAAGCATTGGAGAAGGTGTATGCTACCTCAACAAGGTTTCGGAGGATGCAACTCAAGAATGAGCTCAACAACATGAAAAAAAGCTCAAACCAAAGCATTAGTGAGTATACATTGAGGATCAAGGAGCTTCAATATCAGCTAGCATCAGTTGGATGCAAGATAAAAGAGGAAGACATCGTCCAAACAACCCTCAATGGCTTGAGGAGTGAAGAAAAGTGGAAGCCCCTCATCACAAACATTCTTTATAGAGACCCTCTACCAACATTTGATGAGATTATACCAAATCTTGTGGCTGAAGAGGTTGCTCAACAAGGAGAAGTCAACAAAGGTAAGGATAGCCATCGTCAAATGTTATATGCAGGATGAGGTAGAGGAAGGAACTCAAGAGGAGGCTCGAGAGGAAGAGGAAGAAGCTACACCAACACACATTTCAGCCAACACAACTCAGAGGACAACAAGGATAACTCAAATGACAACAAACATGGAAGAGATCGAGGAAGAAATAGAGGAAGAGGTCGAGGTTCATAGAATCTTCATAAAGTTATAACATGTTATCATTGTGTAAACTAGGACATTATGCAAATGATTGTTAGCAAAAGAACGGAAGGCTGAATGGAGGCAACCAAAGAAGCCAAAATAACTATGCGAGTACATCAAGTGAAGGAGACAAGCAAACCATGCTTGCCATGAAACATGAGTACAACAACCCGAGAAGTGATGATAAAAAATGGTTTATAGATTCAAGTTGCAGCAACCATATGACATGCCAAGGAGATTTATTCACAAAGCTACAACCTCCAAGTGGAAAAGGATGTGTGGAGACCGTGGATGAAACTCAACACACAATTGAGCATGTTGGAGACATTAAGCTTGGAGACAAGAAGGTATTGGCTGATGTTCTTCATGTTCCTACTATTGCAAAGAATTTTATTTCAGTAGGACAAATGGTAGAGAAAGGATATCATGTTATCTTCAATGAAAAAAGCAGTTTTATAAAGAATCCAAAAGAAGGATTCAAGATCATTGCTTAAGGAAGGAAAGAAGGAAGGATGTTCACTTTGGACATTCACAACCAAATGGAAAGGTGATGTATATTTAGTTTGTAAACAAGAGGATTGCTAAAATCAATTTGTGGCACAAAAGGTTTGGACATATTAGCATTTCCATGCTCAAGGACATGAGCAACCATGACGTGGTAAGAGGTCTTCCAAGATTTAATGATGTTGGACTACATGAGTTTTGTGAAGCATGCGAACTAGGAAAGTAAACTCGACAACCATTCAAGAAGAGCAACTATGTGGCAAGGAATGTCCTTGACTTGATACATACGGATGTGTGGGGACCATCACAACAACCATTAGTGGCTGGTAATAGATATTTTGTCACTTTTATTGATGATCATTCAAGAAAATTATGGATGTTTTGCATAAAACAAAAATCATATGTGTTCTCCATGTTCAAGAGAGTTAAAGCACAAGTAGAAAAGGAAACATGATGCTACATAAAGACCTTGAGGTCTGATAGAAGAGGAGAATATTTCTCCAAAGAATTTTCAGATTTTCTTTATGAAAATGGCATCAAGAGACAATTTACATGTAGGTACACGCCTCAACAAAATGGAATGGCTGAAAGGAAAAATAGATATATCACAGAAGTTTCAAGGCGCATGCTCAACGAGATGAAGGTGCCACTAAACTATTGGGCTGAAGCAGCTAATACGGCTCTTGACTTGATGAACAAGTGAACAATGGCTGGAGTGCATAATCTAACTCACGAGGAGGTTTATTTTGGTAAGAAACTTGACCTTACACATCTCAGAGTTTTTGGATGTGTGTGTTATGTTCACATCCCTCAAGAACTAAGGACAAAGATGGAGGCAAAGTCGGAAGAATGTATTTTCATTGGATATTCATCAGAGCAAAAGGAATACAGGTGCTACAATCCAGTGACAAAGGAGCTACGAGTCTCACAAGATGTGGTATTTGATGAGCGAACACCATGGTTTGAAGACAAAGGGAAACACAAGATTCTTGAAGAAGATTGCGAAGATGATGGAGGTGCTGCCCAAGGAGAATTTTAGCAAAAAGCACTCAAATGTCATGTCGAGAAGCTTCTACATCACTTGGAGAAAGCTCAACATGGAAGCCGAGACTAAGAAGTCATTCCTCATCACCAACATCAAGTTATGAAAGATTTGAAGCTTAAAGTGTTGCCCAAAATAGTGATTCAAATGCAAGTGAAGAAGAGTATGAAGAGGATTACACACAAGTTTAAGCTGAACTGGTTGAAGAAGCAATATTCAAAAGGAAATGAAAGGAGGTCTTCAAGAGCAAGGTATCCAATTCAAAGGCTAAGCTATGATAGTTTTATTGCAAAGCACTTTGCATCTATGACACAGATGGTCAAAGACAAAGAACCAAATGCATATGCAGAAGCATGTTCACAAAAGAATGGGAAGAAGCTATGCAAGAAGAGATAAAAGCTCTCAAAGACAATCACACATGGGAGCTAGTTCCGAAGGCTGAAGGTATGAAGATTGTTCCAAATAACTGGGTGTTTAAAATAAAGAGAAATGGTGATGGTTCTCTAGGTAGGCATAAAGCTAGACTAGTAGCAAAAGGATTCAAGCAAACTCATGGCATCGACTATGAAGAGACTTTCAACCCGGTTGCAAAGATGGGAACAATTAGAACCTTGATTGCAGTGAGTGCTACAAGGAGATGGCCATTGTACCGACTTGACATAAAAAATGCTTTTCTCAATGGTGAACCTCAAGAAGAGGTATACATGAGTCAACCGATTGGATTTGAAGATAGAAAGCATCCAAATTTTGTTTGTAGATTGAAGAAACCTTTGTATGGGCTGAAGCAAGCACCACATGCTTGGAATCAAATATTGGTTGAGTACTTCACAAGGTGTGGGTATAGTCTAAGTAATGCACATCCCTCTCTCTACATGAAGAAAGAAGAAGGCAAGTAGGCATATATTTGCATATACGTTGATGATCTCATCATAACAGGAAGTAATGTTATAGGAATACAAGAGAAAAAGAAAACTCGGTAAGGAGTTTAAAATTTCATATCTTGGTGAGCTGAAATACTTTTTAGGCAATGAGATAGTATATGGGAAAGATGGCATTTACTTGATGCAAAAAAAGTACCTGTTGGATGTTCTTTTCAGATTTGGAATGAGTGAATGCAAACCACTCACTCAACCTATGGACACAAATGTGAAGCTATGCTCAAATGATGGAGAGAAGTTACATGATGTAACTACATACAGGAGTATAATAGGTTCATTGATCTATGAAACGATCACAAAACCAGATTTGTGTTATATTGTTGGAGTTCTTTCTCAACTTATGCAAGCTCCAACAAGTGAACATTTAAATTCAGTCAAACGAGTGTTAAGATATGTGAAGCACACAGTCAATCATGCCTTGTTTTATAGATATGATGAAGAATTGCAGGTAAAAGGCTTGAGTGATGCTGATTGGGCTGGTTTAAAGGAAGATAGAAGATCCACTTCAGGTTATGTGTTCATGATAGGTAGCAAACCTATCACATGGAGCTCAAAGAAGAAACCAACTATTGCACTATCATCGACAGAATCTGAACATAGAGGTTTAGCCTTTGCAACTTGTGAAACTATGTGGATTAAGGCTATTGGCTGATCTTGATGTGCAGGTGGAGACCATTCTAATTTATGGTGACAACATGTCAAGCATTCACTTGACAAACAATCCAATGTTTCGTGCAGGAACCAAGCACATAGAAGTGCATTATCATTATGTTCGAGAAAAAGTTTTGAGCAAGGATGTGGATATAAAGTTCATTGAAACTAATGACCAAGTTGCAGACATGTTTACAAAGTCCTTAGATGCTTCTAAGCTAAAGAGGTTCAAGGATGACATCAACTTGCACGATATGGCTGAAGGTGCAAGTTCACATGTGAGCTTGAGGGGGAGTGTTAAAAAGAAAGAAGTAAGATCGTATATATTTTTGCAAAAAGGATTTTCTTCAAATAGAAGGAAAATACAAAAAGGAAAAATGAAAGCATTTACTTCAGTAAGTAGCGGAGGCCAAAAGAGAATCAATCAAAAGAGAATCAAATCCAAAAACTGAACTGTAAGAGGAGTGGTTGTCCAAAGTAGTGGAGAAGTTATGGAGAAGAGCTCTCAAACTCATCATGAGATTTTTTGGTCACTTGGCTATAAAAGAGGCAAGGGAGGACACTCAAGAAGAGAGGAAGAAGGCATGGAAGTCCCCTTGTAGCTAGTTCATTTGTTTTGAGTCATTTCGTTCTCTTCACTGTCATAGACTATGTCAAGCCGCATAACCATTTTTGGCTAGTCTACTTGTGAGAGCCATATCGCTCAATATATGTATCCAATTTTAGAGTTTAAACATTCATTGGAAAACTTATCTTGAGCAATTCCTCTATCTAAAACCGTTTTATCAAGTTTATTATTCTCTGTGAGTTATTCAGGTTTAAGTGAAGTCCAAATTTTAGCCTAACTCTGTGGACAAGTAGCTTATTTTGAATCAAAGAGTTGCCCACCCAAATCTACTCCAAATTTAGTGTTTGATAGCTCATTTGAAAGCTATAGGTGTCTAAATTGAGTGATCAAAGTTTCAAGTTCATTGGAGTTTTCAATTGGTGCTAGTGTGCATTTGAAGGTTCAGCTATTAGCAAAAGTCTTGATCGTGAGAAGGTCTTCTACACTTTCCGCTGTGAATAGGAGAGGAATTCTCCAACAGCTATGGATCAAACAGAGGCAGGTACAATGGAGGCTACAACAACAACTACTAGAGCAACAATTACAACAACAAAAACTATCAAAGTGGCCATAGAGGAAGAAGATACTACAATAACTATGCAAAGGACCAAATTCATGAAGATTCATTATTGATTATGAATCTATCAGTGAAGAAGGGTAAGGATGATGATCACATCTTTTACATTGATTCGTGATGCTCAAACCGTAGCAAGAAATGTGGCTTTATTTTCTGATCTAGAAGGTCCTCATAACAAGCATGAAGTGCAAACAGGAGATGACACAAAGCATTCAGTGGAGAAGATAGGTAATGTGAAGAAATTAGATGTGAATATGAACCTCTTAAGCAAAGTCTTGTATGTCCCTACAATTACCAAAAATTTAATAAGTGTTGTAAAGATTGTTGAAAAAGGATTAGAGGTTAGATTCAATAGATTTGGAGCATATGTTGAAGACCCAAGGCAAGGCTTTAGAAGGATTGCTAAAGGAGAAAAGATAGGAATGTTTTTCACGTTTGAAGTAGAAGATACAAAGAACATAGCTTTGTTTAGCTATGGATCTGAAATTCTCACAGAGTTGGAGATATGGTACAAAAGGCTTGCTCACATTGGTGAGAGGACACTTAAACAAATTTGCAAGGACCAAAGTGTACTTGGTTTGCCCAATATCACAAGGCAACACATGATTTATAAGTATGAAGCTTGTCAACTCGGTAAGCCTCATAGCCAACCTTTCAATAAGAAGGGATATGTGTATCAAAATACTTTGGATCTACTGCACACGGATATGTGGGGTCCAAGTAAGGAGCCATCTATATCGGGCTCAAGATATTATATGACTTTCATAGATGATTGTAGTGTTGATATATTTAGGTAGTGATGTGTGTGAACACTCTAGGACCGCCGGGGCACTTTTTTCCCTCTTTAGGAGGTTTTTTTCCCCCGGCTTGTATATACGCCTATTGCCCTAATGGGCTACTTATCTTTGTACATTCTCTAGTAATACATTCAGTCTTGTGTGTTGTGCTCCAAGCTTCTTCTTCTTCCTTGTGCTGTTCGCGTGCTTCCGCAGACGTCTAACTCCAACAATTGGTATCAGAGCAGGTCGTTGCTTCTTCTAGGGTGCCGTCGACACTCCTCCGTTTGCAGTCTCAAATTCGCACAAAATTTGGTGAGCATACTCAGGGTGTTTTCGAGATCAAAACGGCTTCGCTCTGTGGTGCCGAAATCGCGATCTGAGCTCGTTTCGGCCTCCGAACGCACTATCGTAGTGCTTGTGCAGGCTATTTCGTCCTTTTGTGCCAAAGGTATATACCAGTTTTTGTTCGCCAGTTTAAGCGTCTCAAAGTCTGCTACAGGTCTAGCAGAACTCGTCTGGGTAGTTCTGTTCAACTTTTTGAGATACAGTCAATTTTCTGCATCAAGGTATTTTAGTCACCGGCCATGGCTGAAAGCAGTGATGTATTCCGTATGTTGGCTGTTGAGGATAAGTTGGATGGTACCAACTACCCATTATGGGCTTATATGATGCGAGATGTACTGGTTGCAAAAGGATCGTGGAACATTGTGCAGGGTGTTGAAAGACGTCCTGTTACACCTGTAACGACAGGTACTGCAAATACAGGTGTTGGAGCTGATGAAGATGATGTCGAAGATGATATTCCACAGATTCTTGTTCGTGCTGCTGTTTTTGTTGCACCTACAACAGAGCAGATTCGTTGGGATGGCAGAGATGCCCAGGCACATGCATTGATAGCTTTGTCTGTCAAACGTGCCATTATTCCTCATATTCGCTCTTGCAGAACAGCAAAGGATGCTTGGGATACACTTACCACTTTGTACCAGGCTAGGAATGAGGCTCGTGTTGCTTACCTCCGAAAACAGTTGGAGAGTGAGCACATGAATGAAGGTGATTCGATGGACAGTTTTCTTACAAAGATCAAAGACCTGAAGGAACAATTGATTTCTGCTGATGAGGTTATACCAGATAGCTCACTTGTGTAGACCGTTATGAATGGCCTTCCTGATTCATATCAGAGTTTTGCCTCTACTCTTCGATTGATGATGAAAGGCAATCCGAATGCCTTGTCATTTGAGGAATTAGTCTCTGTTCTGTTGCAGGAAGATCAGTCCAGGCAGAACAGGTCCATTATGCGTGTTGCAGATCAAGCTTTCCTGGCTAGTCAGAAGGGCAAAGGAAAATGGAGCTCTTCTACTAGTAAGCAGAAATCTGCAAATGCTGCACAATCGAAGAACCAGGATAAAGATGAGAAGAAATCAGAAAAGCAGAAATTGTTCTGCAAGTACTGTAAAGGAAACGATCATATTATAATACTGGCTGCTAAAGAGGCAAAGAAGAAAGAGGCTGGAATGGTTGTTGCAGAGGCCTCTACACCAAAAACAGAGTCTGCAAATCTTGTGCAGGAAGAAGAATGGGCGTTTACTACTGTCTGCAGTTTTGACCCATCTTCTCATGATCAGTGCATGTCTGCAGTAGACTCAGATGTTTGGTACTTTGATAGTGGGGCGACCAAACATATTACCTCGCAGCGCAGTTTCTTCTCTTCACTCGAGCCTGCCCCTACAGGGAATACTGTCACATGCGCCAATAACTCCTCTTATCCTGTTATGGGAGTTGGTAAGATCATTCTGACTACTGCTGATGGTAGTTCTTTCACTTTGTCAGATGCTTTATTTGTGCCAGGGATCAAAAAGAACTTGTTATCAGTTTCTGCATTAGCCAAGATTGGCTTGGTTGTGAAATTCGTTGATGACAGGTGTACACTCCATGATCTCTCAAATGGCGATGTGATTATTGCTTCTGGCATTTTATGTCGTGGGCTGTATAAGCTCATAGACTATGAAAGATCTGTGAATGATTCGGCATGTGCAGTTCATGATTCTCAGGCTATGTCAGATGCAAAGCTTTGGCATGCACGCTTTGGTCATCTGAATTTTGCTAGTTTGTTACGCCTACAGAAATCTGAAATGGTGTCCTCCTTGCCCAAACTTGAGGCACCTGGAAAACATGTTTGTGAAGGCTGTATTTTGGGCAAAATGCAGCGTTCTTCCTTTCCAAAAGATGGTTCAGTTCGGGCTATACAGAAATTGCAGCTTGTACATAGTGATGTCTGTGGTCCTATGCAGACACCCTCTTTTGGAAACTACCTTTACTTCGTGACTTTCATTGATCATTTTTCCAGGCATGCATGGGTATATCCACTCAAAGCAAAGTCCGAAGTGTTCATGTGCTTCAAACAGTTTTTGGTTTTGGCTGAAAATCTGTCAGCATGTAAAATGGGCACCCTCCGTTCTGATCGAGGGGGGGAATATATGTCTTCAGATTTTAATGCATTTCTGGCTGAACATGGGATAAAACACCAGTGTACAGTGCCGTATACACCTCAACAGAATGGAGTTGCTGAACGAAAGAACAGATCACTCATGGAGATGGCGAGGTACATGGTCAAAAGTCAGGCTTTACCACATAGTTTCTGGCTTGAGGCTGTCATGTGTGCAGCATATGTACTGAACAGGTGTCCCACCAAAGCGTTGCAGTCCATCACTCCATATGAGGCTTGGCATGAGTGCAAGCCATCTGTTGCTCATCTGCGTGTTTTTGGTTGTTTGGCATATGCATTAGTGCCTGAACAACATCGCAGAAAATTGGATGATAAGGCAATAAAATGTATTTTTGTTGGGTACAGTTCTGAAAGTAAAGGTTATCGTCTGTATCATCCACAGACTAAACGCATTCTGGTTAGCCGTGATGTTGTCTTTGTGGAAGATGCTATTCAGCCATTGCTTTCATGTACTAAGGAGACATCTGTTAGCTCCAAAGACATGTATGATACTTTGATGCCTCTTTTTACAAGTGGACAGGCTAGCGCTGGTCCTAATGAGGCAACTTCTCAGCCTTTGCAGGTTTCATATGATGATGCAGATCATTCCATTTCTAATGCAGATTTACATGATGCACTTGTTGATGAGAGAGCTGATATTGAACAGGCAAAAACTATGCCAAAATGGCTGGTGCAGACTTTGCGTGACAGCAAATTAGATGCACCTTTGTCATATCGTACTCGTTCAGGCTCTCATAGTACCTCCTTTGCATCAGATTGCTATGCTATGGGTGCATCTAGTCTCTGTGATGAGAATGAGCCTGTTTCTTTTGATGAAGCACAAAATTCAGAAAATTGGATGGCTGCTATGCAATCTGAATATGATGCTATAATGAAGAATGGTACATGGTCTTTATGTGACTTGCCTCCTGGCAAGAAGGCCATTGGCACTAAGTGGGTATACAAGCTGAAGCGTAAACCTGATGGTACAGTTGACAGGTATAAGGCTAGGCTTGTTGCAAAGGGTTATGCGCAGGAAAGAGGCATTCATTTTGATGAGACCTTTGCACCTACATGCCATATGACTACTGTTCGGAGCATTTGTGCACTTGCAGCCCATCATGGTTGGAATGTACATCAGTTGGACATTAAAACAGCATTTCTGAATGGTGACTTGCATGAAGAAGTGCATGTTTTTCAGCCCCGTGGCTTTGTGCAGAAAGGGCATGAAAACCAAGTGTGCAGGTTAAAGAAGGCGTTATATGGTTTAAAGCAAGCACCACGTGCTTGGTATGAGAAAATACATGCCTATCTGATTGCACATGGTTTTGAGAACAGTCCAACTGAAAGCACCTTATATGTTAAGCGTGCTAATGATGTGCTTCTGATCATTGTTGTCTATGTAGACGACATGCTGCTCACTGGTCCTCTTGAGAAGCATATTGCTGATTTCAAGGCTGATTTGCATGCCTCATTTGAGATGTCTGATTTGGGGCATTTGCATCATTATTTGGGCATTCAGTTTATGCAAGTTGATGGTGGAATGGCTTTGTGTCAAACGAAATATATTGACACATTATTGCAGCGTTTTGGCCTTGAAGACTGTAAGCCTATTGCCACTCCTATGGAGACAGGTTTACGATTGAGTCTTCATGATGTTGGAGATGCATTTGATGTTGTTCTCTATCAGCAGGCCGTTGGATGCTTGATTTACTTATGCATTACTCGGCCAGATATTCAGTTTGTTGTCTCACAGATGAGCAGGTTTATGCATTGCCCAGGAGTCACGCATTGGAAAGCGGTTAAGCACATCTTTCGCTACTTGAGTGATACTCGGCTACTTGGGTTGTTTTATCCCAAGGGGGGATCGCTACCGCCAGATTTGCATGCTTTTTTTGACTCAGATTGGGCTGGTTGCTATGACACTCGTGTGTCCACCAGTGGTTTTTGCTTCATGCTTGGTAGCTCATGTATACCTTGGTTGAGCAAGAAGCAGCCTACTGTGGCCACTTCCAGTTGTGAGGCTGAGTATAGGGCAGCTTTCACAGCGACTGTTGAGTGTGTGTGGCTCAGACGCCTTATGGCTGATTTGGGTGTTGGCCAGTCTTCTGCCACCACCATCTTCACTGACAGTCAGAGCGCATTGGCAGTTGCGAGGAACCCTGTGTTCCATGCTCGCACTAAGCACATTGAGGTGCATTATCACTATGTCAGGGAGAGGTTCTCTGCCGGAGATCAGCTTGGCATATGTGCCCACGCAGGAGAACATTGCAGACCTTTTCACGAAGGCTCTCCCTAGGGAGAAGTTTGAAGCTTTCCGCAAAGCTTTGGGCTTACTTCCTTTTGTGGAGTGATTTCCACATAGCTCGGCACTTCCTTATACATGAGTGCCAGCTCCTTGTTCACCGCATCACTTCCAGGGGGGATTTGTTGATATATTTAGGTAGTGATGTGTGTGAACACTCTAGGACCGCCGGGGCACTTTTTTCCCTCTTTAGGAGGTTTTTTTCCCCCGGCTTGTATATACGCCTATTGCCCTAATGGGCTACTTATCTTTGTACATTCTCTAGTAATACATTCAGTCTTGTGTGTTGTGCTCCAAGCTTCTTCTTCTTCCTTGTGCTGTTCGCGTGCTTCCGCAGACGTCTAACTCCAACATGTAGCAGGTGGACTATTTTGTTTTCCATGAAGCACAAGGATGAAGTGTTTAATTGCTTTAAGAAGTATATTGCTTTTGTTGAAAACCAAATAGGTAGGACTTTGAAAGGACTTAGATTAGATGGTGGAGGAGAATCCTTCTCTTTTGAATTTGATGCCTACTTGCATGAAAGAGGCATCGAAAGGGAAGTCACTACAAGGTATACATCGGAACTGAATGGTGTAGCAGAGAGGAGAAACAAAGCTATGGTTGAAGCTGCAAGGTCCATGCTCAATGAAAAAAGATTTCCAAACTACCTATGGGTAGAGGCTGTGTCAATAGCCACATATCTCATAAATAGACTTTCATCTAAGTCACTAGATGGAGCCACTCCATATGAAGTGTGGAATGGAAGAAGGCCTGGTCTCGAGCATTGTAAAATCTTTGGATGCTTAGCCTATGCTCACATTCCTTCTCAAGTAAGAGGGAAAATGGATCCCAAGACAAGTGCATATTTATTGGTTATGATCAAAACTAAAAAGGACATAGATTGTACAATCGAACTAAAAAAGGATTTTCTCTGAGTAGAGATGTAATTTTGGATGAAAAAAGAAAGCATGGTTTTATGATGACAGGAAAGTGAAGTTGCCTTATGACTTGGATCAAGATTTTCCATCACTTCAACCAAAGGAGCGAAAGAAAATTGAAGAAAGTGATTTGGAGATTGACGTAGATGACTTGGAAACACTAAAGCTAAGGAAGAACAAAGGTAAAGCAAAGATGCAGGATGCTACATATGGACCCGAGAGCTCACATCAACCACTTAGAAGGTCTTCAAGGGAGAAGAAGAAAGCAGAGAGGTTTGGTTATGATACGTCTTTGGTCACCAAGCACTCAATCTACATTGCAAAGGATTCAACCAATGAAGAACCTACCACATTCAAAGAAGCACAAAGTAAGAAATCTTGGAGAGATGCAATGGATGAAGAAATGGAAGTGTTGAAGTAGAATGACACTTGGGTGCTTGTACCTAACAATCCATCTATGAAGGTAATTGGATCTCGATGGATATACAAAATCAAGAGGAATCCAGATGGAAGTATAAATAGACACAAAGCAAGGTTAGTTGCTAAAGGGTTTTCTCAAATCCATGGTATTGATTATGAGAAGACTTTTTCCCCTATTGCAAAAATGCCTACAATTAGGGTTATCATTAGTCTTGTTGCATCTAGAAATTGGAAGCTCTATCAACTTGATGTAAAGAATGCTTTCTTGAATGGATGGATTTCAGAGCAGCTGTATATGGCACAACCTCCGTGATATGAGGATGCACATCATCCTAACTATGTATGCAGATTAAAGAAAGCCTTGCATGGAATGAAGCAAGCTCTAAGAGCTTGGAATTTCAGAATGGTGACTTATTTGTAGGACCAAGGATTCAAAGCTAGCATGGCGGATACCTCTTTGTTCATAAAGAAGAATGGATCTAAAGTGATCTAAGTGATCTATTTGTGTGTGTATGTTGATGATATTATTATCATAGGCAATGATCTTAAATGAATCAAATAGGTACAAACTGAAATGAACAAGGATTTCAAAATAAGTGACCTCCGACCACTCACTTATTTTCTTGGATTGGAGTTAATCTACATAGATCCAGGTATATACATAACACAAAAGAAGTATGTGCATATCATGATCATCAAGTTCAAGATGGAAAATACCAAGTGTGGAGGTACACCTATGGAGCAAAATCATAAGCTTAATTCTTATGAAGGAGAATGAATTGGAGACATCACAAGCTATCAAAGCTTGGTTGGAATCTTGAAGTATGCAACACTCACAAGGGTGGATATATGCTATAGTGTTAGCGTATTGAGTCAGTTTATGCATAAGCCAAGAAGACCACATATGGACGCGACCAAGAGATTCCTCAAGCATAAGCCAAGAAGACCACATATGGAAGCGGCCAAGCGACCATGAATGAAGGATTGTTTTATCCATTTACGTTAGATATTGAGCTAAAGGCCTATTCAGATGTGGATTGGGCTGGATCTAGAGATGATAGAAGAAACACATCCGGGTATGTATCATTTGCAGGTTCAAAAATCATTTCTTGGTCATCCAAGAAGCAACCAACCCTGGCATTATCTTCTATTGAAGCCGAATATAGAGGTTTGGCTAATGCAACTCAAGAAATCATGTAGTTAAAGTCTTTGTACAGAGATCTAGGACTTCATTCTTCAACACCTCACATTTTTTTTTGACAACACAAGCTCACTACATCTTGATGCTCATACCGTATACCATGCTAGAACCAAGCATATTCAAGTCCACTACCATTATATAAGGGAGAAGCTAATGAGCAAGGATATTCAACTATCCTATGTCTCTACAGATAAGCAATGTGCAGACATTTTGACTAAAGATCTTGATGGTACAAAGTTAAGAAGATTTAGTTGATGATTGGCTTGAAGGAAATAAAGGACAATTGAAGATATATTTGGAGGCCAAGCATGTTAGGCTTGAGGGGGAGATGTTGATGCATTTTACCCAAGCCTACATGCTTGATATTATTTGATTTATGTTCATATGTGTAGTCATGTGAACACTTCTTGTAAAAGAGTACATTTTATCTCTTGTAATTGTGAAAAAAGAAAAAAGAAAAAGAATGGCTTACCGCATCCATGATGTAAAAAGAAAACTCGTGGCTCTAACAACCTAAAACCACAAATTAGTGATTTGAGGGAATATTTCCTAACTTTGGGGATCACTTTCAGGTGGAGCCATTCGAATTCAAATTCAAAAATCCCTCCAAAAGTAGCTATAAAAAGAGAAAGAAAGAAGTGGTGATTAGCAAGCCTTGTACGTGACCACGTCATGTCATTTTGTAGAGATTGAAGATCTTGCTCCATAGCTCTATCATTCTACTCTCATTGTGCAAATATTCATTGCCAATGTGGTTGTAATCATATGTGAATCTATACATTCATCATTCTCTTCTTCTCTCTTTTGTTCTTTGCTATACTCACTCAGAGCATTAACTCTAGAAGCTCATATCTCGAGCTCTACTCATATTTTTCAGAGTTGTAATGGGCATTGTATTTCTCTCACCGTCTAGTTTGTGCATACAAAACTTCATGGTCATTGGATTTATAGTTTGGGAGAAATTCACATTTTACTCCTCACTGGTGTATCTGTGCAGAGCCCCAAGAATGACGGGATGTTCCAGAATTTGATAAAACTTTTTCTCACTTTTGAGTTCATTAAGTGAAGTGTTTTAACTTGGATTGGGAAGCTTGCTAAGTCCATTTGCTATTTCCAAAAGGAAATTTTTCTAGTTCTTACCAGATTGAGAGTAGTGTTCATTTTTTTAGCAGGTGTATGTTCAAAAATAGCAAGTTTTGGGAGCTAGTCATTTTGCAACTACTCTGTCTTGACTTAGACTTTTGAGATACATGTTCCAAAGTACTTAGCTGATATTTTGGTGGATTTAGGAAGCCCAAAGGGTCTACTAATCAAATCTGAAGTATCAATTGGCTGGTTTGAAGCGGTTGTAGAAGCACCAACTCATTTTCGGATTGCATCCACCATCTCTCTTCATAAGTAAACGATAGAAGAGATTGCTTAGGTCATCGCCACAATAAGAGGAGGTGGTTGCCCTTCCTTGGCGAGCTTATGAGAGCAGCATAGGAAATGGGTCTTCGCCCAAGTTTTCACAAGTCCCACATGCGTGGTCACCCAAATTTTCCACAAGCCCACATGGGTGGTCGCCAAACTATGCCACAAGCCCACATGGGTGGTCGCCTAATATTATCTAATCCCATAAAGGGCGTCACCCAATATGCATAAATGAGTATAAAGTTGGCGTCGCCTTACATGAAGGAGTCAATGCATGATCATAGTAACAAAGTGTAGCCTTGTGTTCCCATAAAGGGGGTCGCCCATACTTTGAGAAGTCCAACATATATTTGCTAGTCTCCCCCTTCATGTGGAGTAAGATGTAATAAGATCTTGGTAGTCAGACCTTCACGTGGAGTATGATGTAATACGAAGGTGTCACCACCAAGTGCATGGTGCTTCACAAGTAGTCGCCCGACTTTGTCATGTCCAAAATGATGGTTGTCAATAGAAGTTGCCTCGCCCAAGTGCAAGGTGCCAAATGTGCATCGCCCATTTAAGGTGGATTGATCCATGAGGCATCGCCAATAATAGCCCCTCTAAGAAACTAAGGCCTCGCCCGTTTGCATATTCCCATTGCGAAGGCGTCGCCTTTTATTTTATTTTTTTATTATGTTCAAAAACTAAGGCGTCGACTTATGTAAACAAATTAATGCATTGTCTTCCTAAAAATAGGGCATCGCCCTTTTCCTACAGACAACGTGAACAAGTTGAACATTCTGAGCTAAGTTAAGAAAACAAGTGGTCTCTAATTGAATATAGAGTGGCACTTCTAAAACGAGTTTCACATGGGCAAATTTTCAAAGTTCATATGGGCGAAGGCACCCTTTCACGAAATAAAGAGGCTAGAGCTCTCGTATAAAGTATGACAAGGAATTCGCACCTATTGAATATGATAATGAATTTGCAGAGCATGATAAGGAAATCGTTGAATCATGTGGCTAAGGATCACCGAGGTGCTTATCTTGCATATATTTCCTACCCTTCACTCGTGCCAAGAGCATTTTCTTTAAATGTCTTTGCCCATGCCTTAGGTCTTGATTTCATCCACCCCCCCAAGTGCTCTTTACCTATCCATGATGTTGCCTTTCCGAAGGAATGGCCTTGGGAGTGGTTGCAAGCCTCTAGGGTGAGGATTGTTGAGGGTCGCCCGTGCGTTTCCCGAAGGTCCCGAGACCCTCCCCTTAAGTTCATGCTTTAACAATTCTAGGAAAATAAGCAACCAAGGTCACAAAGTTGAGACAATCAAATGGCCAACAAAATCACCTCCTCAAGAGACCCCACATCAAGACTATGCACTGTCTCAGTGCAACGACTCATTTATTTGCTAATTCCAACAAACAAAATGAACCGCAGAGAATGAACTAAACTATGATATGTATAGTGTGGGAATTTGTCATTGCTTGATTCAAGTAGAGTTAGAATCCACCATGGAAGTGCGATCCAAGGGCTGCTTGCCCTCGTCCCATTCTTCTAACTTCAAAGATCCACAAAAAATTTCATCTTTGGCCCTTGAGTGTTAGCCATAAGCCCTCTTCTTTAATTCTCTCCTCATATCATCAAATCTCTTTAAAGCCATAATTTCTGTTTTCTTGATTCTCTTCTGAGCCATAGTGTCTATCATGTGGAATGCTTCTACATTTGTATTTGCATACCTGTTTAGAATAGTAGGAATTCCTTGCATTTGAGGTGTTGTTTTCCAACGATAGTCTGTGAATTGAGTGTGCTTCTTTCCGAGTTTCTTCCGTACCCTAGCTTTACTGTAATGTAAGAGGAACCTTAACTTTCGAATGTCTCTACAAGGTACCATAGTCATTTTTCTTTGTAGGCAACTCTAGAGATAGTTTTTCTTTTCTTCAAGTTTCATGTCTTGCGAGATTTCTTCTTCTTCATTAATAGAGATAGGAACAATACATATCTCGTGTTTCATAATTGGCTCCATGGTCCATTGTGGTAGGATTTGTGGAAAGAGAACATCCTTTAGTACCACTGAATCATAGGATGTAGCCTGAGGTGTTTGGTCATGTTCTACATATTTAGAATAATTATTAACATGGGTTTGTTCTTCTCGAGAAAGGAGTGTACTGATCCTTTTTGGTAAAAATTGACAAGATGGTTCAAGTGGCCTAGTTGGTGGTTTCTCCCTCTCTAGAGATGCCTGCAAAAGTTGAAGCTCATCACCTTGCTCTAGAGAAGGAGTCAGTTCCAGAGAGAGGATTCAGTATGTCCATGATTAATTTTTGACATAATATTTACTTCTTTTGTATACAACTTTAATGGGAAGAAAATACCGAAGATCTCCAAGATCAAAGATCCTAAGCTCCATTCTAAGCTTGGTCTTCATCTCTTAATTTTGTATCATAACTTGTAATGATAAGATCACTTACATACACACACACACATGGACTAAAAATTCTCCTCTTCATTTGATGAAGAGAGATGGATCTGTCTTGCATTGATTGTAGCCACATTTGTTCAAATAGTCCAACAATTATTGGTTTCTAGCCATTGGAGTGTTATTTAGACCATAAAGTGCCTTCTTCAACCTATAACCATGATGTGGAAAGCTTTTATGAACAATACCTAGTGCTTGCTCCACATATACCTCTTCCTCCAAGTCTCCATTGAGAAGTAAAGTCCTGATGTCCAATGGGAAGAGCTTCCATCGTTTGTCTGTAGCCATTACATTAAGTTTCCTAACTGTGCTCATGTCTGCCATGGGGCTAAATGTCTCCTCAAGGACCACTCCATACGTTTGTGCAAAACCCTTGGCCAGCTATGTGCAATCAATCCATGAAAGGAAGTAAGCCCAAAGCTTTTGCGGAAAGATTCAAAATTCTCCCTAGGCAGAGCCTTCATGAAAAGTTTTGCAATGTTCTCCTGCGTGGGCACATATGCCAAGCTAATCTCCCCAGCAGAGAGCCTCTCCATGACATAATGATAATGCGCCTCAATGTTCTTCATGCGAGCATGGAACACAGGGTTCCTTGCAACTACCAATGTTCTCTGAGTGTCAATGAAGATGGTGGTGGGTGAAGATTGACCAACAACCAAATCATCCATAAGGCATCTGAGCCGCACAGAGTTAATTTTCACTATGAAAGCTACCCTATACTCAGCCTCACAACTAGAAGCGGCCTTAGTAGGGTACTTCTTGCTCAGCCAAGATATGCATGAGCTAGCAAGCATGAAGCAAAAAACACTAGTGGACACATGAGTGTCATAGCAACCAGCCCAATCAAACTCACATAAAGCATGCAAATTTGGCGCTAGTGATCCCCCTTGTGATAAAACAAACCAAGTAGTCGGGTACGACTCAAGCAGCAAAAGCCTACCAATGCTTAAATCCTGGGCAATGCATTAACCTGCTCATCTGTGAGACAACAAACTGAATATTTGGCTGAGTAATGCATAAGTAAATCAAGCATCCAACAACCTACTCATAGAGAACAACATCAAATGCATCTGCAACATCATGAAGACTGAATCGTACAATCTTGAAGGCCAAAATGCTACAATAATGTGTGAATTTATTTTGTTTGACATAATGCCATTCCACCATCAACATGCATAAACTGAATGCCCAAATATTGATGCAAATGCCCCGAATTAGACATCTCAAATAAGGCATGCAAATCAGCCTTAAAATCATCAATATACCTCTCATGAGGACTAGTGAGCAGCATATCATCAACATAAACCACAATGATTAGAAGTACATCATTAGCACACTTAACATATAAGGTGCTTTCAGTTGGAGTGTTCTCAAAACTATGTGCAATTAGATACGCATGTATCTTTTCATACCAAGCATGTGGTGCTTGCTTTAAACCATATAATGCATTCTCTAACCTGCACACCTATTTCTCATGCCCTTTTTGCACAAAGCCATGGTGCTGAAAAACATACGTTTCTTCATGCAAGTCACCATTCAAAAGTGTTGCTTTGATATCCAACTGATGTACATTCCAACCATGACGAGCTGTAAGTGCATAGATGCTACAAATAGTAGTCAACAAGTAGGTGAAACGGTCTCATCAAAATCAATGCCTCTTTCCTGCGCATAACCCTTTGCAACAAGCCTAGCCTTATACCTGTCAACTGTTCCATCAGGTTTATGCTTAAGCTTGTATACCCACTTTGTGCCAATGGCCTTCTTGCCAGGAGGCAAGTCACATAAAGACCAAGTACCATTCTTCATTATAGTATCATATTTAGATTGCATTGTAGCTATCCAATGTTTAGAATTTTATGCTTCATCAAACAAAACAGGTTGAGTCTCATCACAAAGTCTAGAGGCAGCCATAGCATAGCAATTTGGTGCAAAAAAGGCACTATGAGAGCCTGATTGAGTACCATATGATAGAAGTGCATCTAATTTGCTGTCACACAAAGCCTGCACGAGCCATTTTGGCATAGTTCTTGCCTGCTCAATATCAACTCTCTCATCAACAAGTGCATCATGTAAATCAACATCAGAAATGGAATGATCAACATCATCACATGAAACCTACAAAGCTTGGAAAGTTTCCTGATTAGGACCAGCACTAGATTATCCACCTAAAAAAAGAGGCAGCAAAGTATCATACATGTCTTTGGAGCTAACAGATGTCTCCTAAGTACATGAAAGCAATGGTTGAATAGCATCTTCCACAAAAACAACATCACGGCTAACTAGAATGCATTTACTCTGTGGTTGATACAGAGGATAGCCTTTAGTTTCAAAACTGTACCCAACAGAAATACATTTTACTGCTTTATCATCCAATTTTTTGTGATGTTAGCAGGCACTTATGCATATGCCATACAACAAAAAACACATAGATGAGCAACAAATGCCTTGTGATCATGCCAACCCTCATATGGAATGATAGAGTGCAGTGCTTTAGTGGGACACCTGTTAAGTACATTTGGTGCACACATAATAGCCTCAAGCCAGAAACTATGTGGTAAGGTCTGACTCTTGACCATACACCTTACCATCTCCATGAGTGACATGTTCTTCCATTTAGCAACTCCATTTGGTTGAGGTATATATGACATTGTACACTTGTGTTTTATCTCACATTCAGCCAGCAATGCATTAAAATCAGAAGACATATAATTCCCCTCCTCAATCAGAATGGAGGGTGCCCATTTTACATGCTGACATATTTTCAGCCAAAACCAGAAACTGTTTGAAGTTCATAAATGAAATACTTTTTCCTTAAAGAAGTCGGTCAATCGGCCTAATGTTTGGGAGGAACTTGTATTGAATGAAAGTATATGGGATACTATATCTCGCGAAGCTAAAGTTTAGACGCCCAATACTACCGGGTTTACAGAGCTTGAAGGTTACTAGTGTGCAGCACGGGAGGGATTACGGAGCTTGAAGGTCCACTAGTGTGCTACTACGGGAGGGACGACCCGAAGTCCAGACGCGATCACGAAGTAGACGAAATCAACGTAGCAGAGGAGGTAGCACATGAATGGAGTCAACGAGAATCATATAGCAGATGAAATCAACGCAGTAGTCTTTAGTGAATCGAGAATCATGGAGTCAATATTGCGCAATGGTTCCCTTCATATCATCAATAATAAAGTATGGGATTGTCCCATCCGGTGCTAAGCAGCGGTCGATCGCTCACCCCCCCTCGTGTTGAGTCGCATCCACGAAGTTGTCTTTTGTGAATCGAGAATCATGGAGTCAGCATTGAGCAACAGTTCCCTTTAGCTCATAAGGCTTATCGGGTGCTAAGCGGGGGGTCGATCGCTCAACCCCGTCGAGGCTAGCGACTCAATGCGGCCGCCAGAAACCAACACAACTTTTGAAAATGCTAACAAAGCTTAGTAGCAAGCTTACTTTTGTTGCTTACTCTTCAATTACATGGCTTATTACAGTATGGATGAAACTGAATTGGAATCAGAAAAAAGAGTTTTATGTGACCAAATGACATTTCCCATATGTTCCACACGCCTTGGGCATTCAATTCACGTAGTTTCAGTTTCTCATTGTATACGCATCTAAATCGTCGATCTAAAAGTGCTAGGGAATTCCATATCATCTCATATAACCACTCGAGATTTCCTGAAGGAATTCATTACAAAACAAGTATTATGATGGTGTTTGATGTAAATGACAGAAGTATAGATTCTATATCTCCACTAGTAGTATTAGTAGCTCACATCTCATGACTTCTTACTAGATCCCATGTTTTCCTTAGATCTCCTTCTACTAATCTATATTTAAACTTGAAACAAAGATGCTTCTAGTCAAATCCATCAATCAAGGATACTCTCACAACATTTGAAATGGACCAAAGGATTTATTTCTTCTTGCAGTTCATTTATTATTATTTGGAAGTTATATATTTGTAAATGCTAGAATGGCGGCTGTTAATATTGGCTTTTACCTTCTACACTACATTAGTATGCGAATCAGCAATATAAACCTAGAAATAAACATGAGGAATTTTGATGAATGGATCTTTCGAATTTAATCCAATTTAAATTTGCAGTATTTCTTTTAATGATTGCAAGAATTATCAAAAGTAATCGATATTCAATGTAATTTGAGTATCTGATATAAAGTTGATTCCTTTTAATGCTATAGATACGTCTCGCGTAGAGATAAAGCCTTTAGTTGGGAACTATCATCTGCTCCGAACGTAAAGTTTTAGAAGGGTAATTCTAGGAGTGAAATATCGACACATGTACGAGCCAAGTCAAATGGACCTTAGAATTTACCAGGATTTTCATGCTTTTTCTACGTAAGAGAGAATTTAGCTCTACACCTTTCAAGGCCAAAACACTGTAATAATATGTGAATATACTTTGTTTGATACGAAGTGACTTCTTCATCAGCCGGAAAACATGGAGTGCCCAAATAAGGGTGCAAATGCTCAAACCTTACATCTCAAATGAGGCATGCATATCAACCTTAAATTCTCCAATATGTTTAGGATTAGGGAGTTGGATATCATCAACATTTACAAAACTGATTCAAAGTACATAATCTACATGCTTAACATATAAGGTATTCTAGTTGGACTATTCTCAAAACCATGTGGTAGAGAGTGGGCATGTATCTTCTCATACCAAGCATGTGATGTTTACTTAAACCATCCCCAAGATTGCGTGGGAAATCTGCTGCTTGCCTAAACGAGAAGGGGTCTGGGAGTCTTTTGTCCTTTGTAAATATCTACTAACCTGTCTGCTAAATGGATTGCAAGGGCTTTGGACTCTCAAGATTGTTGGGTCATTTTGATTAAAAGAAATATTCATAGGTTTTACCTTCATGGGTACAAATCTTGGAAAAATCATTCTGACTTAGACATCATTGCTTCCCCCCATTTCTACCATCCCATTGGTACTAGCTTGTGCTACAGGATGTGGAATGCTTGGATGGAAGTGAAACAACATGTTTGTCCTAATCCTAGATTTTTTGACTCCTTTGAATTTTTCCTCTAGGAGAGCATTTGGACTGGCTGGCTTTGTCTCTGGAATAATGGTGAAGTTGGGATTAGAGAGCATAAGTTCTATAAACTAGGCTATACTAATTGGAAAGATCTCACAATCAATGGTGAGATTGTTTTTGAAGACCAAATTATGGAGACTAATGCTTCTCTTGGGGGTTGTCTATAGGTCCTCCTTATGCATAGAAGAATGCTGGCTGACAAAGCTAACATCTCTCAAAGAAGGAGGAGCATTTTGTTGAATAAGGTGGCTCAGGACATGCTGCAAAAATTCAAGTTGAAAAGAGGTTCCATCTCGATGATCATCCCTAGACTTAACAAGAAGTGGAAAGGTAATTGGAAACCAAAGGAGTGGACTCATAGATTCCTTTGTACAAGGTCTTCTCCCTACAACATCAAACATTTTGTGTTGCTCTGGCTCATCCTGCACAATGCAGTCTGGTGTGGCCTTAAGGACAAGAAGCTTAAAAATAATACTAGTGTATGTAAATTTTGTTACACTGTGACATGCCCAAGCATACTGGAAGACTCTTAAGCCATCAAGTGCAGACATGCCCAGGCATACTAGAAGACTCTTCAACCATTCTTCTTGAAGTACAACTTCCAACTTAGCTATAAAGAGACTCTTCTTGGCTGCTGCAATAGATTTGACTTTGCATTGTGGAGCATATGGAGGGCACTCATCTTGTGGAGCATTTGGAGAAGCAGTAATGAAGCCCATTTCAACAATAGGTTTTCCAGCTCGATCCCGTTCAACCTAAAAAAAGGGCTCAAAAGAATTGGTCAACAATGCTTGGATTATATGTCTACTACTCCATCTGTGGACTTTTCCCTCAATAGAAACGTGAGGGACATTGCTCCCCAAAAATGGAGGCACTCCCTGCTTTGGATGTGTTCTCCCCCACGTCTTGATATGGTTATGCTTTGTAGCTCTAAATGAGCAGTTGTTTGTGTATTTACCTGTGGATGTTCTTTGTATTGATGGGATTTTCTCCTTAATGTTTCCCTCATGTCTCTCTGAGGGGAGAACATTTTTGCCCTTTGTACATCTTTACATGCCAATATTAATTCACTTCTTGTCTCCTCAAAAGAAAAAATTATTTAAAAATGGAGTTTGGATCATGCAACACAATAATATGCTAGAACTGATTGAGTTTTCGTATAAGCCCTCATCAACTTGTATATATGCCCCTTAGTATTATGTTTGAATATATTAGAAAATATCTTAATAATGCAAAGATGCGTAGGAAAATAGTTAGAAGCTTGAAGTATGTAACATTTACAAAAGCAGACTTTAGCTTTGAAGTTGAATAAGTGTCAAGGACACTCGCGTACTGTTTATATCATGTACGAGAACGGTACGTGAAAAACAATCCCATGTGATGTTCTTCGACCACTAATAGCAACATTACCTAACGTATGCTCTTACCAATCCACCTTGTGAATCCCTATCATGCATGAGTTGGAAATTTCACATTCCAAAATTTAATGATTTCCACATGTACGTATCTGCCTAGTCCGAGTCTCATGTGGTCTCATAAATTTGCCTACTTTAGAACACGCTCATGAAGGATATTTAGTTATATGCATCGCTATATATGTACATAGCTAGCTATGCACATAGCTAGGTATGTACATTACTAGATGGAGATATTTGGATACTTACATAGGCACAAATGGAAATAGATTCGTATGTGCAAAGCTAGGAACCTGGATAGGGAGAGATTAAAATAGCTAGGCCTCAGAGGATCCAGGTATGCGTATAGCTAGGTATGCAGATAGTTCTGTATGCTCGCTGTTAGGTATGTGCTTATTTAGCTTTGTGCGGATACATAGTTTTGTAAATATCCACGTACGTGAATAGCAGTCTAGGCATGTGGATAGCCTTGTATGTGCACAGGTCGATATGTGCAGATATACGTATGCATTTAGAGAACTTAATTCTAAAGAAAAGTCTAACACACATCAACGGGTGCTTCATCAATATGAACCTTTTTTTACTTGAGGGACCAAGAGTGGTGCCGATGTTGTGATAATAAATTTCTATATAAGGGACTATAATGATCTTCATGCTTATCATTTTGTGATCACATTGACAGGTAGGTGTATGATGCGACGCTTGTCGTACTGGATTCTTATGATGCGACTCTTATGTAAGCAGTGACTCCAGAATTAATCAAATATCAAACCTGTATTTTATTAATAAAGTCTCGACTATCCACCACAACTATCCATTCAACGAGCTGACTGTACTGAAGATAACAACTATTTTTCCGTACATCATACTATTGCCTCGTCGATGGTTTAGATTGGGCATCTAATTATTCAAGTATTGGGAATCGAGATTAAACGTATCCGAGTATCCTTCTTGTATAAACAATGAACTAACTCTAGTGTAATAGGATATCGTGTAAACCTTGTAACTTTAATAAGATCACTAAGATAATGGTGTGTACATAGAGGCTGATTAATAATAATGTCTTCTATCTCTATCTGAGTTATAAACTCTTCAGGGGCGTTACCTATGAAATGTATAGCTTTTCCATGAAGTGGCTTAGATGTAATATCACCTTTCTTGAAGAGCATATTCTTTGATTCTGTCATTTTTTGAAGCGGACGTTCCTTTTTGAAGAGGACACTCTTGTAGAGAATCGGTTCTCTATTTTTAGTGGAAATTTCGACCATTTTAAGGACTGTTTCTAGGATTCACCATGCCGTTAACAAAGTTTTTTCCTTGGTATTTAAACGTCTTTTGCAAGGATGCATTAGACATGCTCATACAAAAATAGTTCGAGAACTTGACTCCCTTATTATCAAGCATGGTCACGATGACAAACCATTCATTTGAACGTTTCTTATTTGATTTATCACATATGAAGAAAGGATAGCTTGAGAATGCATATACTTCATGGTTAGATCATAGAATAAAGAGCTTTTGAATAAAATATTACATGTGAGAAAAGGTGGAGCTCTTGGTTTATACAAATGACTTTATAATGCAATGGGCTAGGTTTAATTCCGAGAGGCAACACACGTGAAATATAAAGTTTCTTTTAGAATCTTACTTTAGCTTTTGCAACAGAATTAGCTGGCTAAATTAACACGGAATAACACCATCTTTCTTAGCGACGGATGTCTTCTGCGATTATTTTGATGATAAGCCTTCATTTTTTTATAAATCAGAATTAAGTGCTATAAATGCACAAACCTATCAGAAATCGGGGGAGAAGCGGAGACTTGAATGATGAACAGCCAGATTCAATTCATACTTTATGCTTGGGACGCAAGAAACCAATCTTGCAAGAAGAAGATTAATCAACGGTTGGTAGAAGATTACTCAGATCACTAGTCTCGATGGATATATATGGACATGAACATGATTTCGTAGGTTGACTCAATATGTTTGAATTTGACACCCATTATGTAGATTTGATTCTTTAATTCCCTTAGGGCCATGCTCATCTTCAATTACTTACTTCATTTGAATATTTTTCCTCTATCCATATTTTTCTCCCTATCGATCTCTTTAACTTTGTTATTCCTTTGCAATTACATATTTACCAAAACAAGTACATTCTTTGCGTAACGTATGCTTAATTTATGTCTAAAATATGACATAAATGTAAATATTTAATCATTGATAGCACAAAGTTTCATATCTATATTTTAATAAAAAATGGCAGTAACGCCAAAAGATTTTTCTACATAAAGATAATTTGACATAGTTTTTACATCATTTTGAACTGAATGTATTGAGTCAATTGCTAATTTGCCTTGTGCTTGATTATCCATAAACGTTTTGTGTTGAGCTATTGGGATACAGACAAGAACATGGCTCTAAAGTATTGGTTAAGACTCATTTGATGATGTTATAGTTTCTTACCTCTTCATTTCTATTCAATCCAAATCTTAATAAAAGTATCCTTTGAATAAACCTCTAAACAAGTTTTTCAATTAATAAACATACAATAACATAACAGTTCATATAATTCAGATGAAAGAAATACGATCTACGTGTGATTCCTAGCTCTTTTAGAGGAAAATGAATCATTTTGAAATAGTTTAATGCGTATATAATAAATATTGTTTTTAGAAATTCATGTCAAAATATTTTCATGCACTGACAATCATGTGTTGATATATTTAGGTAGTGATGTGTGTGAACACACTAGGACCGTCGGGGCACTTTTTTTCCTCTTTAGGAGGTTTTTTTTCCCTCCGCTTGTATATATGCCTATTGCCCTAATGGGCTACTAATCTTTGTACATTCTCTAGCAATACATTCAGTATTGTGTGTCTGTGCTCCAAGCTTCTTCTTCTTCCTTGTGCTGTTCGTGTCCTTCTGCAGACGTCTAACTCCAACAATTGGTATCAGAGCAGGTCGTCGCTTCATCTAGGGCACCGTCGACACTCCTCCGTTTGTAGTCTCAGATTCGCAAGAAATTTGGTGCAGGCTATTCGTCTTTTTGTGCCAAAGGTATATACTAGTTTTTGTTCGCCTGTATAAGCGTCTCGAAGTCTGCTACAGGTCTAGCAGAATCTGTTGGGGCAGCTCTGTTCAACTTTTTGAGATACAGTCAATTTTCTGCATCAAGGTATTTTAGTCACCAACCATGGCTGAAAGTAATGATGTATTCCATATGTTGGCTATTGAGGATAAGTTGGATGGTACCAACTACCCATTATGGGCTTATATGATGCAACATGTTTTGGTTGCAAGAGCATTGTGGAACATTGTGCAGTGTGTTGAAAGATGTCCTGTTACACTTGTAACAACAGGTACTGCAAATACTGGTGCTCGAGTTGATGACGATGGTGTTGAAGATGATATTCCCCTGATACCTGTTCGTGCTACTGTGTCTGTTGCACCTACTGCAGAGCAGATTCGTTGGGATGGCAGAGATGCCCAGGCACATGCATTGATAGCTTTGTCTCTCAAACGTGCCATTTTTCCTCATATTCGCTCTTGCAGAACAGCTAGGGATGCTTGGGATACACTTACCACATTGTACCAAGCTAGGAATGAGGCTCGTGTTGCTTCCCTCCGAAAACAGTTGGAGAGTGAGCACATGAATGAAGGTGATTCTATGGACAGTTTCCTAACGAAGATCAAAGATTTGAAGGAAGAGTTGATTTCTGCTGATGAGGTTATACCAGATAGCTCACTTGTGCAGACCGTTCTGAATGGTCTTCCTAATTCATATCAGAGTTTTGCTTCTACTCTTTGGTTGATGATGAAAGGCAATCCGAATGCCTTATCGTTTGAGGAGTTAGTCTCTGTTCTGTTGGAGGAAGATCAGTCCAGGCAAAACAGGTCCTTTTTCTTATGCTCATTTATTGTATTTTTTGTGAGACATTAGGGGAAAAAATGAACCCTGAATGGGCCTTTTAGATTAAGGAGAGATTAGAGATGGACCAATGAGAGGAGGGTGGTGGCCACACTCTAGTCTCTTAATCACCTAGAGTAGGCATAGGGTTCCCTAGTTTTTGGGCAGTCAGAGATCCAAAAACCATCTAGAGCTCCTAGATTTCTTTAGAGAGTGGTTTTGAGACGCTTTAAAACCATTCAGAGCCCTTGGATTGCCATAAGATCTAAAGGCTAATGTTAAATGTTAAAAGTCAAGGCATCTAAGAACTTGGGCCCTTGGATTGATTGTAGATCAAAGGGCTAACATTGAAGCAATCATTACGCGTGCGCCTTTTGTTCTAGGCCATTGGATGGGCTATCAGATCGGACGACCATCGCTGTATTCGTTGAAGTTTGGGCGCTTCAATTGCTGGCCATTGGATGTAGCCAAAAATAAATGGCTCAGATTGCTCCCACACTAAAAAAAAGGTGCCTTTTGAATGTGGCCATCGAATGATCCATGCCATCTAACGGCTCAGAATGACTAGAGAAAAACGAACAGCCCCGAATGCGTGCATCCATCCGATTCTTTATGATCTAAGGGCTCATCTTTCTGTATAGAGTTTGCACAGTTTTGTCCTCACTCCATTTAATACTCATGCCTTCTCTCTCTAGTCCCATACGAAATTTGAATTAAGCCGTCGATTTGAAGGATCCAAAGGCCAGAAATGCTCACACATGAGACATCACATTCGAAAATTTTTATATTCTTTTTTAATTTCAGAATACCATGGTGGTTTTATGTGCCTCCTTAAACCCATTGATTAAGCTTTTTAATCCCTAAAAATTAGGAATCCTTACAAGGCCCACGCAGGGCTCACTTTTTCCCCTAATGATTTTTGATGGTTCATTTACCATTGTAAAAGCCTTGAGCTTTACACATGTAAAGGCAGAAAAGATAGAGCCCAAATCCCACGAATTTGTGGTGGTTGATGTTGGGGATCTCACAGCTCTGAGACCACTTATTGGTGACGCCACAAAGGCCCGAATCTTGTCAAGCCTGCGGATTTTTTGTCGTGCCAACAAAGATGGGCTAAGCTAGAGTGATATTAGAACACTTGTAGAATCAGCAGTAGCTTAGCAAAGTTACTATCACTCAAACATATAAGAGTATATTTTGAATTCATTGAAATTCAACTGGAGCTTCACCGGACTGTCACCAGACTAACACCGTAATTATACCGGAATCAACTCCTATTCTGTTTGTAATTACTTCAAGTGAATATACATGAAGTAAGGAAGTGATGCGTGAACTTCCTTCACTGAATAAACCCTTTTTGAGGTTTAAGGAAAAACTTCACCAGTTGAGAATGCCTCTTTTCGGTCAGACTTTGTACCTTTCTCTTTTCTTCTTACTTCTTCTTCAAATTCTTCTGTTGTATGACTTTGATCTATATACCAGCTTTTATGTTCATCAAATGTAACATCTCTGGAAACAGTAAACTGTTTTGTTAGAGGACTCCATAACCTGTAACCCATCTGCTTTTCATCATATCCGATGAGCACATATTTCTCTGCTTTTGGTTCAAGATTATGTCTGAGTTGTGATGGTACATAAGCATAAGCTACTGATCCAAACACTTTGCAATGATCAAGTGTTGGTTTCTTTCCCCACCAGGCTTCACAAAGGGTCATTCCATCTAAAGCTGTACATGGTAATCTATTTACCAAGTATGTAGCTGTATTTATGGCTTCAGCCCAAAGATAATTTGGACAATCCTTTTCCTTTAGCATAGCTCGTGCAAACTCAACTAGAGTTCGGTTCCTTCTTTCTGCTACACCATTTTGTTGTGGTGTATACCTGCAGGTTATTTCTCTCTTAATACCTGCATTCCAAAGATAATCATTTAACTCTCGGGAGAAGTATTCTCCCCCTCCATTAGACCTCAATCTCTTAAGCTTTCGACCTGTGAGTCTTTCAGCATATGCATGAAAATGCTTGAAAGCTCCAAACACTTCTGATTTCTCTTTCAAAACATAAAGAGTTATCCATCTTGTGGCATCATCAATGAATAGAACATAATACCTCGATCCGCTGATTGATCCTTCTTTTGTTGGACCCCATACATCTGTATGAATGAGTTCAAGTACTCCATCATGTTTGAATCCTTTCTTCTAGAAAGGTAACCTGTGGGCTTTTCCCATCTGACATGCTTCGCACTTGTGAATCATGTGTTGGTTCTGTACATTTGGTAATCCCAGTACTGACTGATTTGAAATCATAGCTTTAATTCCTTTTTCATTGAAATGACCTAATCTCTTATGCCAGAGATGAAGTTCTGTAATCACCTTTTCACCATGTGTGAGCAACGCTTGGCCGATGTTCCCTTGTACTCTTAAAGTAAAGAGACTGCCTTCTTTCTTACGAGAGACAATATGATTATATCCATTCTCGGGATCTTCTACAAATACTCCTTTATTTGTAAATCTGACCTGAAAACCTTTCTCAACTATCTGTCCTACACTAATTAAATTTTTTGGTATTGTCGGAACATACAAAACATTGGTTAGCAAATCTGCTCCACTCTTACATTCCACTTTTCCAATTGAATGTACACTGTGTGTCGTGTTGACACATGTTTGAAGAGTATGACTGGAACTACCTTTTTTCAATTCTGACATCAGTTCTATATTTCTTGAGAGGTGATTAGAACATCCAGAATCAATGAAAATACCTTTAGGTCTTCGTTATCTGATGTACCGATTGAGTTCATCATCAATGATGTATGACTTTCATTCGGAGTGTCATTTGCGTAGTTGTTGTAGGTGGTGTTGTAGGATTGATTATGTCCCCAACTTCTTGCTCCACCTCTACCATAGCCTCCTCTTTGATTCTGTCTTCCTCTTTGAAAGTTACTCTGATATCTTCCACTTCTGCCTCTGCTATTACTGTTCTAATTTTGATTTGATCCTTGTTGATTGTGCCAACAATCATGAGCCAGATGATTACTTAATCCACAGATCCAGCAAGCCTTCTTGTTGTTGTTCTGACTACCTCTTCCCTTTCCAAAGCCTCTTCCTCTTCCTCTGTCGGTGCCTTTACCTCTTGCATAATAAGTCTGAGAACTCGACTCTTCTTCATCTTTTGACTTACCTTTGTCTGCTTTCTTCTTGTTCTTCATGTACATTGCAGAACTTTGTCCTTTATCTGCATCTCCTTTCAGGTCTTGCTCATATGTGAGCATCAAACCAAGCAACTAATTTAAATCTGGTACAAAATGATTTAAAGAAAGTTCAGGTGAGAGTACAAAAGGTTTCCACCTTTCATCTCCTCTCAAACCTGTTAGCAGTTGCACTATCAATCTGTGATCTTCGACATCTTCATTTATGGATCCAAGACTATCTGCTAGATCATTCATCTTAGTAACATAGTCACAAATGCTTTGACTCGACTTCTTTTTGAATGTTGTGAATTCGGACCATAAGCTAGCCTTCCTGGCTTTCGTAGTATTTTGGAAATGATCTTCCAACGCACCCCATATGTCCTCCGCTTTCTCCAGACCTCTAATGTGCAGTAGTAGATGATCTGTAACGGTATTATAAATGTAAGCTCTTGCCGTTGCATCTTTCTTCTGCCACAGCTTCAAGGCTTCTAATTCTTCTTTTTCCGGATGACTATCATCTTCGAAAGTCGGCTTCTTTTCTTCTCCGGTTACATACATCATTAATTCCTTACTCATAAGTAAGGCTTCCATGCGCATTATCCATGCGGGATAATTATTTGTGTCCAATTTATCAATTTGGACATGATCTACCATGATCTTCTTGTTTGTGTTACTTCCGGTGAGTGTAGTGTTGAAAAGATTTTACCTTTTGTAAATCTTTACCTTGAGACCAACTTCGGAATGTTTCTTGTTGATCTCTTCAGCTTCACCTTTCTTTATGAAAGTTTTTTGAATTCTTTTGTAACTTCACTTCCGTTTGCCTTTTGAGAATATTTCTGTTCTTCAGAATCTTTCTCGTTCTGAAACCACTTGTGTGGTTAACCGGCTCTGATACCACATGTTGGGGATCTCACAGCTCTGAGACCACTTGTTGGTGACATGACAAAGGCCTGAATCTTGTCAAGCCTGCAGAATTTTTGTCGTGCCAACAAAGATGGGCTAAACTAGAGTGATATTCGAACACTTCTATAATAAGCAGTAGCTTAGCAAAGTTACTATGACTCAAACATATAAGACTGTGTTTTGAATTCACTGAAATTCAACTAGAACTTCACCGAACTGTCACCAGACTGATACCGTAATTATACCGGAATCTTACCGGAATCAACTCCTATTCTGTTTGTAATTACTTCAACTGAATATACATGAAGTAAGGAAGTGATGCATGAACTTCCTTCACTGAATAAACCCTTTCTGAAGTTTAAGGAAAAACTTCACTAGTTCAAAATGCCTCTTTCGGATCAGACTTTTTACTGTGTGTACATATTCATTCTACCGAAATCTTTGACGAACTGATAGTAGAGATGTCTAGCTATAAGATAAGCTATCTCTCATACAAAACTTTAATTTACTCTACGAGATATACTTTGTTGTTCTACCAGAAAACACGTTTACTGAGAAAACTGTAACTGACCAAAAATGCGTTTACTGAGACAACTGTAATTGATCGAAACATTCGTTTACTGAGAAAATAACTGTTAACTAACTTTATACCGTAACATGAAAACTCAAGTTTCTTCACATACGAGCAATGCGCGCAAACTTCCACATGAACATGTGTTTTCTATTAGAGAAGATATGTACAAACTAGCTTGGCCTCTTCTTGCTCAAGCTATAGAAACTCTCCTACACTGAGTAGTTTCTTCTTACCATCTCTCTCTCTGACATTTCAGGTTTCTGTTATTCATCTTTACATACGCGATCTCTAGCGTCTTTTGAAAAACTTCTCCTCCTTTCTTGACCTCTATATGCACTCTATTTAAACTGCGCGCTCTACTCACGCACGTTCTTGTTCGCATGCTTACTCACACTCATGCTCTTACTTGTACTTTCTTGCACGTTCTCTCTTTATATATAGTTTTGATTCGGTGTAACGAACTCTAACAAACTCTGATTCTGGAAGATTCTGTGCTGTACATAACGATCGTGAATTTGTCCCTTCAAGTTTCTTCACATACGAGCAGTGCGCGCAAACTTCCACATGAACATGTGTTTTCTATTAGAGAAGATATGTACAAACTAGCTTGGCCTCTTCTTGCTCAAGCTATAGAAACTCTCCTACACTGAGTAGTTTCTTCTTACCATCTCTCTCTCAGATGAATACCTGACATTTCAGGTCTCTATTATTCATCTTTACATACGCGATCTCTAGCGTCTTCTGAAAAACTTCTCCTCCTTTCTTGACCTCTATATGCGCTCTATTTAAACTGCGCGCTCTACTCACGCACGTTCTTGTTCGCACGC
>MU261913.1:50000-77500 GCA_020310875.1 Ceratopteris richardii
GAGAGAGAGAGAGAGAGAGAGAGAGAGAGAGAGAGAGAGAGAGAGAGAGAGAGAGAGAGAGAGAGAGAGAGAGAGAGAGAGAGAGAGAGAGAGAGAGAGAGAGAGAGAAAGGGGGAGAGAGAGAGAGAGAGAGAGAGAGAGAGAGAGAGAGAGAAGTCGTGGGTTGTGGGTTGTGGGTGTGTGTAGGCAGGATGGGGTTGAAAGAATTGAGGATTGCAAGGGGAGAGAGAGAGAGAGAGAGAGAGAGAGAGAGAGAGAGAGAGAGAGAACCACCATGGGCTGGGGGTGTGTGTAGGCAGGATGCAGGTGGAGGAATTGAGGGCTCCACGAGAGAGAGAGAGAGAGAGAGAGAGAGAGAGAGAGAGAGAGAGAGAGAGAGAGAGAGAGAGAGAGAGAGAGGGAGAGAGAGAGAACCACCATGGGTTGGGGGTGTGTGTAGGTAGGATGCAGGTGGAGGAATTGAGGGCTCCACGAGAAAGAGAGAGAGAGAGAGAGAGAGAGAGAGAGAGAGAGAGAGAGAGAGAGATAGAGAGAGAGAGATAGAGATAGAGAGGGATGGCAGGGGTGGGGTTACGAGGAGAGAGAGAGAGAGAGATAAACCGAGAGAGAGAGAGATAGAAAGAGAGAGAGAGAGAGATACAGAGAGAGAGAGAGAGAGATAGCGAGAGAGAGATAGAGAGAGACAGAGAGGGAGAGAATTCATGGGTTGTGGGTGTGGGATAGTGGGATGGGGTTGAGAGAGGGGGTGTGGGGGATGAAGTTGAAGGATGGTGGTGTGGGCAGAGAGGTGTGGGATGGTGGGGTGGGGGGTTGTGTGCGCGGGATAATATAATGTGGTTGAGAGAGGGGGTGTGGGGGAATGGAGTTGAGGGATGGTGGCGGGGGAGAAAGGGTGGGGGGTTTTGGTTGTGGAATGGTGGGATGGGGGTTTTGAGGGGAATGGTGTGGTGTGGTTTGAGAGGGGAGATGGTGAGATGGGGGTTGTGGGATGGGGTGGAGAGAGGGGGTGTGGGGGAATGGAGTTGAGGGATGGTGATGTGTGGAAAGAGGTGTGGGAAGGTGGGGTGGGGGGTTCTGGCTGTGGGATGGTGGGATTGGAAGGGAGTGGGAGGGAGCACACACTAGGGTGAAGGATGTCCATAGAGGGCCCAAAATTCCTTGATCAATGCTAAACCAAGATGTGTCGGGAAAGATGCAAAACTTCTCCCTTATGAGTTATGCAAAAAGGATGATCCTTAATCAAAGAGCCACCCTCTAAAAAACCCTTGTACCCTATGGTATGGCATAAAGGAGACAATGAGATATTGTGCTCTACAGACCCCCACATCAAGTATTTGCACCGTCGCGGTGCAACCTCTCCTTTATCTACTTATTAAATGAAACCAAAGTAAACTGCAAGAACTTTCAATGAACTGAATGAAATATGTTATGTACAGTGGATGAACTTCTTCCATTTTGGCTTAACTCTAGTAATCCTTTACTCTGTAGATGTTGAACAAGGGCATCCTCTCACCCTGCAAATCTTCTAGATGCACCACTCCTTGTGGTAATACTCTATTACCTTGTATGGTCCCATCCATTTGGCTGCCAATTTGGTTGAAACTCATGGGATCTGATGTACCAAAACCAAGGATCCTTCTTGTACTTCATTAGTCCAAGATGCCTATTGTGCAATCTTTTGCGCTCTTCTTGGGTTACCTGAAGTTTTTGCATAACTTCTTCTCTGTATTCTTCTTATGCCACTAGTCTCCTAATGGGAGGTTCAATTCCAATGGTTCCGATTCCAATTTCTCTCTTGATAATAAATTCGAATGGTGACAATGCCTCTTTACATATACCAAGAAAAATGGACTATCACCAATTGTTCCAATTTTTGTAGTATTGAAAGCCCAAATTGCATCGATCAATGCTTCTGGCCAAAAGCTTTGATGATCAAAAGATAGTTTGTGTAGCACTCCAATGAAAATCTCATTGGAGCTTTCTGCTTTGCCATTTTCCCTTGGATAGTAGGCACAAGATGTTTTATGAAAAACCTTGTACTTCTCAAATAAAAATTGGAGCAATTGATTTACAAAATGTGTGCCCCTATCACTAGTGATTTCAAGTGGGCAACCGAATCTTGAGAAAATACGTTTATACAAAAACTTCGCCACTATTAAGGAGGAGCAGACCACATTAGCTTCAGCCTCTATCGATTTAGTTGCATAACATGTGGCCATCAAAATATACTTCTTGCCCCTAGGTTCACTAGTAGGACTAATTGGTGAAGTTTGAATGGTAACCATCTTGTAGACATGACGAATGGTTGGAAATTCAATTTGGTTGGCCTAGCAGCACATCTATGGCAGATATCACATTCTTTAGCAAACCTAATGGCATCCTTGTAGACATGAGGCCACCATGGTCCTTTGTGGATGATCTTGTAAGCCAAATTTTCCTCCTTTAGATGCCCTTCACTCTGTGCTTCCTTAAGCAAAAGGTTTATCTCCTCTAGATAAACACACTTTCTCAAGACACTGTCCTGACAATATCTATAAAAATTTCCATTTATAAGTGAGTATGATTTGTCTTTAAAGAGTAATGTTCTCTTTTCTATAGGTGTTAAGTATTCTGGGAATTTTCCAATAGTGAGAAAAATGGAGAATTCCATCATACGAATCAGCTTGAGTTGCTACCAGAAAGAAATTACTATCCACCAATTCATCATTAATACCTGTTGCCTTCTCGCTCATGGCGGTTCTGGACACTTGATCTGCCATATAGTGCTCTCTTCCTACCTTAATATGAATGTCAAAGTCAAATTCTTGAAACAAGAGTAACAATCACAAAACCCTTCCAACCACTCTAGGCTTGATAATCAAGTACTTCAAAGGCTCATGATCAGATATGACATTAAAATGCACACCTAGAAGGTAATGCCGAAACTTTTGAAGAGCGAATACAATAGCCAAACCTTCCCTTTTGGTCATATTGTAGTTCCTTTCTGCCTTGGTAAGTAGTCTATTGGCATAGGAGATAGGTCTATCAACCTTGTGTGATGATAGTTGAGCCAAAACCGCACCCACAGCATGAGGACTAGCATATGTATGCACATCAAACTCTAATGACTAGTTAGCAACACTTAAAAGTGGAGGAGTACATAGCCTCAATTTTAGTACACAAAATGCTTTCCTAGCTTCAGGACTCCATGAGAAATAACCTTTTTATGGGTAAGCCTTGACAAGGGCTTAGCTATTCCTAAATAAATTCGTATAAACCTTCTATGGTATCCTGCATGGCCCAAACATTTTTGCACTTCCTTTGGGTTTTGTGGAATAGGCATGGAAAGGATAGGAGTAACCTTTGTTGGATCAACCGTTATCCCTTCAACAGATAGTATGTGACCAAGAAGAGTGCCTTTAGTGACCAAAAAGTGACATTTAGGAGGATTTAACTTCAAATATGTTCTAAGCCATTGCTCAAAGATATCCTTTAGATTCTCCAAGTGATCGTGAAAATCTTGAACTGCCACTCTTCTATCTATGCTTGAAAACACTGAAAGTCATCCATGAAAATGCACTGAAATGTTGTTCACCACTTGCCCAATATCAGGTACATTGTTCTATTAAACAAAGCTGCTGCATTTTTCAAGCCGAAAGCCATGTGGGTATAAACATAGGTGTCCCATGGAGTAACAAAGGCTGTTTTGTCCCTATCATCAAGATGAATCACTATCTGGTTGTAGCCACTGAAACAATTAAGAAATATATACAAAGTGTGTCCAACTACTTCTTCAAGTACTTGCTCTATGAAGGGTTGAGGTCATCCATCTTGAAGACTTACCTTATTCAAGGCACAAAAATCAATGCAGACTCTTATTTTTCCACTATTTTTCTTGGGTACAGTAACCATTGACGAAAGCCACCTAGAATGCTCTACTGGAACAATTATACCTACTTCTTCTAGTTTTGTTATTTCTAGCCTTACCGTCGCTACATATTTCGGATTGAGTCGATATTGCCTACTTCTTGTAGGCGCGACTTCTTCAACTAAGGGTATTCGGTGTAATCAAAGCTCCTCTCGTATCCCTGTTAGATCTTCGTAGGACCATGCGAATACATTTTTTATAAGAGAAAACTAAATAAGTTACCTTCTGCAATAAAGGGGGATAATGCTACATCCAAGAGGCCAAGTGGACTACTTGAGGGTTCTCTTCATCTCCTAGATTTACTTCTTCAACAAGTGTTTTAGGATTGGGCTTACTTGAGAAATCATCCCCACTATATGCAGGAGTGGAATTTAGCTTATACTCTCGAATATGTTCCCTGGTCCTTCCTTGAGGTATATATGAAAATGGAAGATCTTCTCTGCATTCAGGCTCATAACTTGCCGTTCCTCATGCTTCCCTATTTGGTGCCCCTTCAATGTTAGTATTCAAGTGCAAACTCTCATTTTCTTACTCCTTGTGGATTCCATGGGCTTTTTCTGTAACCATGAGCTTTGGTAGTGTGCCAAGGGTGTAGGGGGAAAGTCAACCATGAAACCATCTATGCTATGTGGTTAGCTCAAGTAGGCAGAGTGTATAATCTTCAATAAGTCACTCCTTATTTTTTAATCCATCTTTACGAGTTCGTACAAACTAACCTTATGATGAATACCTTTCAAGATTTTCTCAATGTTTACCACTTGTGTGTCTTCTTACAAATTTTTTGCTTGGTCCCTTAGTGAAGTAGCCATCCTCGCATAAGATCCCTCAATTTCTGCTTGGCCCTTCCACACCTCGCCTAACCTCCTTCAATGTCTGCTTGGACCTTCCACACAACCTTCTTTTCCTCTCTATCTTGGAGTCCCTGTTGCTCCTCTCTACAGGTTGCTGCTGCTTGCGTGGATCTAGTCATCATAGGCATTGAAGAAGATGAAACAGCATATGACTGAGTGGTCATACATTCTACTCGTGGGGAGACTACAATTATGTAAATTGGAGTAGGGCAACTTCTTGGGCAATCTTGGGTATAGTGATCCCTAGCCTCTAGACAATGCTGGCAAGGTGGTGCATCTTCTAGTAGGGAACACCTATTTTGCATATGGCCATACTCACCACAGGGATAACACATCAATGGCCTATTATATCTAGGCTTCATTGGAAGATTCTCCTCTCTATTAGGTGCATTTGAAGTACTAGCATAATATGAATTCACAGCTTGAGGGTTACCTCATTGATGTGCGCCCTTGAGGTAGTAACAGTCTCTAGCTTCATGGCCATCCTTTCCACAAAATTGGCAACTTACCCTCTTAGGACAATTAACATTGGAATGTCCACCGTTTTTACATACTGTACACCAAATCTTCCTTCTTATGTCCTGAGTGGTCCGCAAATCTTCTAATTCATTTTTTTTTTACGTTTTGAATAGACGATACATGACGGTGGTGCTTTGACACTACAATATATCAAGGGTATACCAAGTCTTCTATCGAGGAAAATGAATGGGTGCAATTTTTCATTGACGTGGGTGTAAGGGTCAGTTTATGTGTCGGTAGGAAAGCGTCGACATGAGCACTAGTATAAGCGTCGGTATAAGCATCAGTATTACCTGTCGTCGAGATTTTCTCTCCTCTCTCATTCATGAAGGCCTACAAGAAACACATTCCGTGAAGGTAGACATAATTTGTTGAGAAGTCCAAAATGCATCAAGGATGTGAAATGGAATTGACCTACACACTTTGGAAGAAATCAAGCAAATCCAAGGTAGTGGTCAAAGTTGGTCAAATTTTGGAAATTAGGGCTAAAATTTCAATGTCTCCAAATCACATGAAAATTCATATACTTGTAAAGCCTATCAAAGGTATTTTATAGCCTCAATTTCACATGCGAATGGATTTTTCAGCACATTGATATGCCATGTGCATTTTGTAAAAAATGTAATTTTTCCACTTAGAGCCTATAAAATCTTGTATAGGAATTTTAGCTAGCCATATGGTTTGGTATGTACTAAGATCATATGTGGCTACATATCTGTACAAATTCTCAAGGCTACTAGAGCTTCCTAGAAACGTTAATGCCACCTTGCAAACTTCCAAATGTAGTCAAACTTGTATAAGCAAGATTCAGATGGGAGTTTTTTTTTTTGCATATTCCTAAAGGAGAGCTTTCAAAACATATCCCTAGAAATTTTCATCTTCATCAAAGATTATTTGGAGGGTCAAAGAGCACATAATCCAGTTTTCAAGGTTAGTAGAGTTTCCTAGAATAAGAAAATTGAAAGCTTGAAGGGCTACCACATGGTAAACAATGATTGAACCATGTTGTATGGTCAAGATGAGCACACATTCAAGGGTGGAGATGGACTAACGAATAAAGCAAGGAGGATCCACAGGTTTTTTCTTTTGGATAAGCCTTTTTTGATGGTCAAAGATCAATAATGCAAAGCTCATCCCAAAATAATAGCTCATCTTATCCAAATTTATGTCATGACTAATCCGAGGGTCTAGATAAGACCTACATCCAATGGTGGAGAATGAATGTGCTCAAATTTCACCCCTTTTCCCTACATATCATATAAAGAACCAATCTTAGCCATCCATTTCATCAATCGAATGGTTGTAATGAAAAGCAGTTGGTCTTAGGGTTGAGAGTTGTTGAGATATCAAGCTCAACATGTGATGATCCAAGATGACACATACTAGTTTTTCATTTCTCTGATATGTATAGTGGTCACGGGGGTATATGTCAGGGACACTTCATTGAGCTTTATTAGATTTATCTACTGAATGAAATGGCACATTTGTTCCTTGCCAGCTCACTCATTTGCGGACATCAGGTTTTTCCTTATGTACTGATCTTTACATATTGCACTTGTTGTATTCTTGTTTTTTAAGTCATTCTTATACATTCCTTTTTATGTAATAGAAGAAGAAGAAGAAGAAGAAGATCATTCTTCCTTGCCTCAATTTGTGTGTGTGCTTCTCCGTGAGAGTGAGAGTGTGTGTGTGAGCTCTCTTCCTTATCTCCTTCCTCATGACATGGTATCAAAGATAGCATGGCTGTAGAGAGCTCATGGAGAAGGCGACAGTGAAGAGTACGTGGCAAGGCGTGGAGAAAACGCAATTCACAAATGACCTTCGTTTGCTACGATAATTGGCGTGAAGGTAGAAGACCTCGAAATATTTTGTTAGATCGAAGTTTTGGATCCATCTTGACCTCCAGTTCGGGCTCGCAAGGTGGGACCCTAAAAAAACCAGGTCTATTTTAGAAACTATAACTTGTGTTCTGTTCAGCAACATTGATATATTCTAGATCTAGAATCTCAAGCGATTCCGTGTACTGTTCATACACGAAAACTATGTTTTTCTGAGATCGAACTGTAACATCATAGTGCGACAACGTTCAAGCAGAAGTGCTCCTTGTAGTGCTTTGCAATGTTGTGAATTGTTGCAGAAATGGCAAACACAGATGCAATGAGTCACCTTATGAGTGATAATCTAGACAAGAACAAGTTCCATGCTTGGAGATTCAGAATGACGAGTTTCGTAATGGGAAAAGGCTACTGGAAGTACATCGAAGGAGAGAATGAAAATGTTCCGCAGTTACCAAAAAGGAATAGGACTGCAGATGAGTTAAGAGCATATGAGGAATGGAATCAAGGAGCACGAAAGGTAATGTACTAACTATCTGTTAGCATAGAGGATAGCATAATTGGACACATACATGATGCCAAGACTCCAAAAGAGCCTTGGAACAATTTGGTCACATTGTATGAGACCAATACAAAGGCATGAAAATTGCAACTCAACAAAGAGTTGCATACATTGGAGAAAAAGAGCATGTCCGTAAGTGACTACACCTTGAAAATCAAAAGCATATGTGAGTCACTTGCATCTATGGGTGTGAATATAGATCATGATGATAAGGTAGAAGTGTGTCTTCATGGTTTAGGAGCTGCATAAAAGCAGTTCAGAACTTCTATACAAAGCAGGGAAAATATTCCGAATTTTTCTTGTCTAGTATCTATGCTGATTATTGAAGAAAAGAATCTTGGTCAAGATTCAAACTCCCAAGGAAAATCTAGTTCTGAGAAGGTATTCTACTCTGGTGGAGGAAGAGGCAGAGGTAGAGGTTTTGGAAGTGGAAGAGGAAATAATAACCAAGACCAAAGTCAACAACAGAATCATGCAGGAGGAAGAAGATAGTTTCGAGGCACAAGGAGCCAAAGAGGTCGTAGAAGTTTCCAAAGATTGTAGGTTTAAGAATCAAAATAATGGAAGGCAGCAGAATAACTATGCATCTGCAAGTGTAGATGATTTTGAGAAGTTCATGGTTCAACATTACATGATGAATACCATGTCTACTGATGTTTCAAAATCCAATGATAATGTCTGATATGTTGATTCAAGTGCTTCAAATCACATGACGACTCATGTAGAATGGTTTAGTACTTTGCAAAAATTGCTAGTTCTTAGATATGTTGAAATAGGTGATGACACATCACATCGTATTGAGTATACAGGAAACATAGCACTATTGGACAAATGGTGCATGTTCCAAATATAATAGAGAATCTGGTTTCTATTGGACAAATGGTTGACCAAGGATTGCAAGTCTGGTTCAATGCTGATGGATTATATGTAGAAGAGTACAAGGAGGATGGACAATTGCTTGCCAAAGGAAACAAAGTGTGTAGGATGTTCACCTTAAATGTGAAGATTCCTGAAATGAATGCAGCTATGTTTGCGAAAGGTGCACATGTTATTGCAGATATAGAGATGTGGTACAAACGGATTGGACATGCAAACTTGCAAATGCTAAAATTGATATAGTCAAAGGAGATTGTCCATGGACTACCAAATTTCAAAGTGGTAGAAATGTAAAAGGTATGTGCAACATGTCAATTTGGCAAACAATCAAGAGCATCATTTCCACTTGACAAGCATGTAAGTAAGAATGTACTAGAACTAGTACATATTGATGTTTGGGGTCTTGCAAAGACCACATCTATGGGCGGTTGGAGGTTTTATGCTACTTTCATTGATGAACATACACAAAAAGTATGGGTATATTTCATGAAACAGAAGAGTGAGGTGTTCACTCACTTCCAGAATTTGAAAGCCATTGTGGAAACGTAGACAGGGAAGTACATTCAAACATTAAGATCTGATGGAGGAGGTGAGTACATGTCAAATGAGTTCAGTAGTTTTCTAAAAGATCATGGAATTCGGCGTCAGTTTTCATGCAAGTACACACCACAATAGAATGGCATTGCTGAACGCAGAAATAGACATATTGCAAAAATAGCAAGACCCTTGATGGCTGAGAAGAATATGCCTCATTGTTATTCGGTAGAAGTTGTGCATACTGTTGTATACATCATGAACAGAACTCGGACTGCTGCTTTACATCAAGTTACACCTGAGGAGAAGTTTACAGGTAAAAGCCAAACTTATCACATCTGAAAGTTTTTTGTTGTATTGCATATGTACATGTCCTAGATGAATTGAGGATGAAGCTTGATCCAAAAGCAGAAAAGTTTATCTTCATTGGATACTCCCTTGAGCAAAGGGATATAAATGTTATAACCCACTCACACGACATATAAGGGTGAGTAGAGATATGGTATTTGATGAAATTTCAAGCTTCTATGCAGATGCCAAAGAAGGACTCAATCTTGAATCAAATGACAAAGAAAATGCTGAAAAATCAAGTGCAGAATCTCAAGTTTTGAGTGGACCGGATGCAACACCAAAAAATAGTTCCAACTCAAGTCCGTGGAGTGGAAGATTATGTGGAAATTTCAGTCTAGCAAATTCATCAAATACATCCAAGAATGGTAAAGAAAAGCTTTCTACAGGTCATAAAACATGTGTATGCTTTGAAGATTGATGGAGACTCAAGCAGTTTAGAAAAGAGTCTTGATGAGGAACTTGGATTGCCCTCTGTGAAGACTCTAAGGAGTAAGAAGGGCACATGTAGATGATACAAGGAGAAGTGACCCAAGACCAAGAAGATCTGGGAGGATGCAAAATTCAATGCAAGCATTGATGTATGACGGTTATATGGATCGTCATTGTGCCTACATGACAAAGGTAATACAAGATGTTGAGCCTGCTTGCTTTGAAGATGCAATTGGGATTGCAGATTGGGAAAAAGCTATGGATGAGGAGATGATTGCACTTTATGGAATTGATACATGGAAGCTAGTTCCATTGCCACAAGGAAAGCAATCCATAGGCTGCAAATGGGTTTACAAGGTAAAGCATAATGCTGATGGTAGCATGAGCATGTATGAAGCACGATTGGTAGCTAAAGGATATGCACAAACATATGGAATTGATTATGAGGAAACATTCAGCCCTGTAGCTAAAATGTCTACTATTTGAACACTTATTGCATTAGCTACAACAAAATGATGGACTTTGCATCAAATGGATGTGAAGAATTTATTCCAACATGGCGAGTTACAAGAAGAAGTATATATGGACCAGCCACAAGGATATGAAGATTCAAAGCATCCATAATATGTTTGTAGGTTGCAAAAGGCTTTGTATGGGATGAAGCAAGCCCATCGTGCACGGCATGCAAGGATTGCTGATTACTTAACCAACATTTGGTTTTCTATGTGTGATGCAGATCACTCACTATATGCAAGGAAGGTTGATGATGGCATCACTATTGTGGTTATTTATGTTGATGACATGATTGTAGGTGGTGATAATGAAGGAAACATCAAAGAGGTAAAGAAAATTTTTATGCAAGAATTTGACATGAAAGATCTTGGTGTGTTGTGCTATTTCTTGGGCATTGAGTTTATACATACAGAAACAAGTATATGGATGTCACAAAGGCAATATGCCTTGAATATGATACAAAGGTATGGTATGGCTCATTGTAAGCCAATGTCTATGCCATTAGATCAGAAATTTGAAGTTGGATACTACATGAGGTGAAGCATTAGAAAATGCTACTATGTATAGGAAAACTATGGGAAGTCTTATATATCTCACAATTACAAGGCATGATCTAAGTTATATTGTTGGACTTGAAAGTCAGTTCATGCAAGTTCTGAGGAATCCACATTTGGATGCTCTGAGGTGCACTCTACATTATGTGAGTGCTACTTTGGATTATGCATTGTTTTATGGGGCTGGTGTAGATTTGCAGGTTTATGGATACACCAATGCAAATTGGGCTGGTAGCATTGCAGATAGAAGATCTACTAGTGATTTTCTATTCTCATTTGGGAGTGCAGTTATTACATGGAGCAGCAAGAAGAAATCCACTATTGCTTTGTCGAGTACAGAGGATGAGTATAGAGGTGCTGCAATGGCAACATGTGAGGCATCATGGCTGCAAATGCCACTTGCAGATCTAGGTGTGGAAGTGGGAAAGCCTATCACTATTTATTTTGATAATCTTAGCAGCATATAGTTAGCATGGAATCCTGTTTTCCATGCTAGAACAAATCATATCGAGGTACATTATCACTTCATCAGAGAGAAGGTATTAGGAGGTGATGTTGATCTTGTTTATGTGAGAACATATGAGCAGGTTGCTGGTATTTTCACAAAAGCACTTGGAGCTGAGAAGTTGAATAAGTTTCGAGAGATGCTTGGATTGCAGTATATGGCATTGAGCTTGAGGGGGAGTGTTGAGATATGAAGCTCAACAATTGATGATCGAGGATGATACGTACTAGTTTGTCATTTCTCTGACATGTATAGTGGTCACGCCGGTATATGTCAGGGATACTTCATTGAGATTTATTAGATTTATCTACTGAGAGTGATGGCACATTTGTTCCTAACCAGCTCACTCATTTGTGAACATTAGGTTTTTCCTTATGTACTAACCTTTATATATTGCATTTGTTGTATTCTTGTTTTTTAAGGTCATTCTTGTACATTCCTTTTTATGTAATAGAAGAAGAAGAAGAAGAAGAAGATTATTCTTCCTTGCCTCAATCTCTGTGTGTGCTTCTCATTGAGAGTGAGAGTGTGTGTGTGTGACCTCTCTTCCTTATCTCCTTCCTCGTGAGAAGAGTTGATTTCTCTAGATCCAAAGGCCCAAATTCATTCAAAAAACTATAAAACCCCCCTCCAAACTTCTAGTGCATGATTAATAGGCATCCATAGGGCCCTTGCTAGCACATGGTTTCCTTGAGATGATCACCCTCAGTTGAGCATATGAGCATCCAAGGTGGGCTAGTAAGAGCATAGTTCCTAGATTCAATTTTAATTTAGGCTTATACTCTAGGATAGGCTCATAAACCCAATATCTCTTTCTTTGCTCACACTCAATGGAGCGTGTGAGTGAGTTAGAGTTGGTTTTATGAGTCTTAAACTTCGTTAGAAACACATTCAATCGTAGAAAGACATAGGGTCAATGAAGTGGAACTTATCCTCTTACGTGTGATATTTGGTTGAACTCTCATGGTGAGAGGGTCGTGTGGACCAGCTTTGACTAGTGGAATGCTAAGCTTGATGTTTCACAGAATTTATGTATATGTATGTAATAACAATATCTTCTTATTCATGTCTCTTGTCTCTTGTCTCTTAGTATCTTATATGTTTTTACATGTCTCCATCTATCTCTTTCTATGTGTGAGAAGGCTCCGCAGTACTGCATTGAACCAATGAGGATAATGCATTGAGGTCGATTCAATTTTGAAAGTGTATAAGAAGCTCCATTCTTGGACCATTCTTCTTATCAAAATGATTCATGTGTGTGGTTTTCTTTTTGTTCTCATCATGCATATATCCACAAGAACCCATGCATATGAATTAGATTTCAAAAGTGTACAAGAAGCTCCACTTTTTTCGACCATTCTTCCTTTCCAAATTGATTCATGTGAATGGTTTTCTATCCTCCTCATTTATATTCATGCGTTTATCTTTCATTCATATGTTTCCATTTCCATAATCAAATCATGACATCTCACCTCCTCATAGCCAACTTCATCTTCACCTTCACATTTTTTATCACATAAACCTTTGAACACGCACTAGCTTCATAGAGTCTGCATGTGCCGCGACCGGACCTGATCCACCTAGATTGCGATCACCTCCACATTTGAACCCAACATGAAATGCTTCGTGGCATTTTCTTTTGATCTTCTTGGGAGGTTGTGATCCACATCCTTTATCATCATCATCATTCTTGAGTGTTGCACTCGATTTCTCACAATATCGTGCACATCTTTGTCATGAAGTAAACACATTTGTGAGAGATCCAAAACATCGTGCATCACTTTCTTATTCACGTAACATGGAGGAAGGATTCAAATCCCTTATTGTTAAGAAACAAGGCCAAAGAATAGTCTCTTCTATGTTGAGAGAGAAGGAAAATTCAATGGCATCAACATTAAAAGATACTTAGATTTTTTTGAAGCGCAAGCTATGATGTTTGGTCTTCTTGAAGATCTTTTGATAACATTCTTTGACCGAATTTTGATAGGTCTATCATAAACCGTGTCACTCAATATGGTAGTATTCCTTGGAGGGATTTTAGAAAGGAGATTCTCAAAGAATTCTATCTTGAGGATTATAGCCAACATGATCAGGTTGGATTCTTACGATGGGTCAATTCCCTAAAGCCTAGTGATCTATTACTCACTTACAAAATAAGTATATTAGATGCTATGAAGAACTTCGTGGTGAGGATAAAATAACTTTGGAACCTGATCTTGTGATCAATTTTCTCAAGCTTCTTCATCCTAAAACTTGTAGGGAATTTGAATAGTGATTAGAAGACTCAGATAAGCGCTATGGTCTTACTGACAATTGCTAAAAAGTGCATAAAGTAGTAGAGGTTGTAGCCCATAGAAATCAAAGACAATCCATGCTTTATGAGCAAACTAGTCTTCCTCAAGCTAGCCTTCACAAGCTAAGGAGCAAGTTAGAGATCAATGCCATGCTATACTTTTTGACTCTACTCCTACTCCTCAAATGATGTAGCCTAGTAAACATTTTACAGTAGATCCAAAGAAAAGTGTAGTTGAAAAATCTCAAGTGGAAATTCTCACTTAGCAAATGGAAAGCCTTATTGTACACAATCCAATTCGGACAAGAATGTAGATGCTTTACAATCAAATAACATCAAAACTTTCCAAAATCAAATGAACCCAATGTCTTCTCAAGAGCCTGATTCACAGGTTATAGATCCCAATCAAAATCCACAAGCAGCTCCTACTCAAGCATATCAAGTTCCTCCAATGCATAATCCTTGAATGCAAAATCCTCATCCTCATGTGAAAAATCCTCAAATGTATCAAAGCATGTATCCTCAAGCTTCTCAAATAGATTTTGAAACTCCTCAAAATCAAAGTTTTGAAATCGTCAACAGTATACTATGGAAGCTCTTCTTGCACCTCAAGTACCACATAGTACTCCCCCAGGCAACTTTGACAATGACTGTTGAGTGTGTGTGTATGTGACACATATGTCTATTGGCTAATTTGTGTATTTTAGGGTCTTTTGCCAACACCATGTTCATTGAAAGGTTGAGTGCATTGGAAATTTGTGAGGAACCATGTGTTCCACGCTTGGAGAAAGCACATGGAGGTGCACTATCATTATGTTAGGGAGAGGTTCTCTAGTAGAGGGATCACTTTGGCTTATGTCAATGAACAAATAATACATTGTTGAAATGTTTTCATTCTTATATTGCATGCTTGTTCCACATAATAACATCCTCCAGTAGAAAATAGATTAGTTACTCTTAGCAACTTTAGAAAGTGCTTCAAAATAAAAGTGTAACTCTCATCCTTCTAAGATAATGTTGAGCCATTAGTGTTGATACTATGGAGAAGCTCTTTGGCCTATGTTATCTTTAATAGCTTGAAGATTTCTTTGGAAACGGACATAATGAATACGGGTTTTGATAAAATTCACATAACAACTTGACATTATGAACTACCATCAAGTGCTATAAATGGTCCAGAATATTTTGGTGCAATTAAAACCAAGCCCACACTCTTGGTTAATTGGCTCATGCTTATCTTATTGGCATAACCTTTGAAAGGCTTCATATGATCTACCACTTGTAAAAGCACTTCACATTTATCCTTGTAAAAATGGATTACACCCACGAGGAGTTAGGAGGCTCTAATTCACGTACCACTTGGTTGTTGAGCAAAGAGAGAATCTATCCTAGATGTTAGCATTCAACTTTTAGGTGGAAGTTTGAATTTGAATTCAAACGTTGGGTCCAAGTAGAACTTTAAAAGGAGGATCTAAAAGACCCCCATGTATCTTGAGTTTTAAAGATCATTTTTTATGTACACTCATTGTGAAGTGGGAGGTCACCTTGTAGCTCCCTCACCTCTCACACATTGAGCAATGTGTGATTGCCAATAACATTGTATTTGTACATGTTTTAATGCATATATGATTATTACATTGCCATCTCACTTCTCTGTCATAACTCCATCAGAACAGTGATTTGACATAGCTTGTTATCTATGTGTAGCTCATCATTAGAAATGATTTAAAGCATGATAGAATCAATATATTTTCTACTACAATCCTACAAAGTTTCATCAGTATTGCTTCTCAGGATAGAGCTATGGATTGATAGACATATTTTTCTACATATAGTCCATCATTTTTTATGAAATCACTCAAGATTATTAGCTTACTAAGTCAATTAGAGTTCCCTTAAAGGAATTAAGCCAATTGCTACTGTTCTTAGAGAACTGTTCAAAACACTAAACATGTGTGTGAACTAAAATTACAAGTTTTGGATCTTGAATTATCTTCCAATCTATCTCTTTTGATCCTACTATTAGTGGATCATCCTGCAAGCTACATATCTGATTATTTAAGTTCATTAGCAAGTAGAAGAGGCCTATTACACTTTACAATCATTGTTCTTAGCACGTGTGATGCAAGATCCACCTAGACCACTTCATCTCTTGTGACTATCCACCATCTCCTTCAAAAGTGGTATCAGAGCAACAACAATCAAGATGGGAGAGGGATTTCCATCCTTCATTGGATAGGAACAACTAGTGAGCGTGGTCACTTAGGATGCAAGCCTATCTTTAAGGGAGAAACATATATGGATACATCTCAAGAGATGAAGAGATGCCAATTCTTAGGAGCAAGCCACAACCCACAAGGGAGGAGCACAAAAGTCTAACCACATGGTGTGCAAAGGATGCTCTTGATAGGTCATATGTACTTAACTCAATCTCTGATTTCTTGCTACCACATGTTAGGAATTGCAAGACCTCCCAAGAGGCTTGGGAAGTGCTTGCATCATATTTCTCCTCAAACATAAGAGCTAAGAGGAATTAGTTGTGGATGGAATATACAACCTTAACGAAACAACCAAAGCAAGGAGTGGCTAATTATGTAACCAAGATGAAAGATGGTGGGTGACCAGCTTGCAAGCATTAGAGAGGAGATAGAAGAAGAACACATTGTGAGGTAGATCATTAATGGAATCAAGGATGATGACAAGTGGGAGTCCTTCACCACACCAATGGACCTCCTCTACATGGATATGCAAATACCTGACCTCAACACTTTGATGGGGAAAGTCTTCACCCACGAGACAAAACTCAATAGAAATGGTATTAACTAGAGAGGTAACCAATCTTTCACCCTTTATAGAGATAAGAATAAAACTAAGGATAAAGGTTAAAGCAAGAAGAGTGAAGAAGAGGCTAGCACCTCTCAAGCTAATTATGCAAGAAGAGGAAGAGGTGCTAGAGAAAGGGGTAGATGAGGAAGCCAAGGCACAGGGAGACCCTACAACAACTCACTATGCCACACTTGTGGCCTTAACAACCATACTACTCAAGAATGTTTCCAGAATACAAGGAACCACAAGGGAAGAGGATACCATAAGGCACCTATGGAGAATCAATAGGCAGATACAACAATGGTGGAGATGACTACAACCATAGCTACAATCAAGGCTACAACAACAAAAATTATCAAGGAGGCTCTAGAGGAAGAAGGCACTACAAAAACTATATTGAAGACCAAGAAGACTCTCTACTCATCATGAACATGACATCCAACCAAGGTAAAGATGATGAGCATCTTTTCTATATTGATTCAAGTTGTTCCATTCATGTGGCTAGAAATGTAGCTCTATTATTTAATCTTGAAAAACCAAAAGGGAAGCATGAAGCACAAACAAGTGATGACACTAAAAACTTATTCAAGCAAATTGGAAATGTCAAAACATCTGATGGTAGGATGAACCTTTTGAGAAAATTTTTGTATGTGCCTACTATAACCAAAAACTTAATTAGTGTTGGACAGATTGTTGAGAAAGGTTTTACAAGTCAGATTCACTAAGCATGGAGCATATGCGGAAGACCCCCAACAAGGCTTCAAAAGGACTGCCAAAGGTGAAAATTCAGGTAGGTTATTCACATTTGAAATTGAAGATAGAAGAAACATAGCTCTATTTAGTGATAGAGATCAAACCTTATCTGAGCTAGAAATACGGCACAAAAGGCTAGGACACATAGGAGAAAGAACTCTGAAGCAAATTTGCAAGGATCAAAGTGTGCTTGGCATTCCCAATGTGACCAAGCAACATATGATATACAAATTTGGAGCATTCCAATTCGGCAAGGCCCACAGGCAACATTTCAACACGAGAGGATACATCCATGAAGACTATTTGCAGTTGTACACACTAATTGTGGGGTCCTAGCAAAGATCCATCCATCTCAAGTTCAAGGTACTATGTTTCATTTATTGATGGTTATAGTAGATGGAGAATCCTTTATTTCATGAAGCATAAGGATGAGGTATTTACATGTTTCAAGAAGTACTTGGCACTAGTTGAAAACCAAATATGAAGGAGCTTGAAGAGGATCAGATTTGATGGAGGTAGTGAGTACTTTTCACATGAATTTGATTCGTTTGTACTAGAGAGAGGCATAAAAAGGGAAGTAAGGACCAGTATACTCGTGAATTGAATGTAGTGGTAGAAAGAAGGAACATGTTAATTGTAGAGGCTACTAAGTTTATGTGAAATGAGAAGAATTTACCTAACTACCTTTGCGTAGAGGCTGTTTCTATAGCCACGGACTTGGTGAATAGGCTTCCATCCAAATCATTGGATGGTATGGCACCCTATGAAGCATGGAATGGCAGGAGACCCTCATTGAACGATTGCAAAATATTTGGGTGCATAGCCTATGCACACATCCCATCACAAATCATAGAAAAGCTTGACCCTAAGGCTCAAAAATTGTATATTTATTTGGTATGATCACTATCTAAAGGGGTATAGACTGTAGAATCGCACTAACAAGGCATTTATGGCTAGTAGGGATGTAGTATTTGATGAAAATGATTCATGGTTTGAAGATGATTTATGAAACACAAGCTACCATATGATTTGGACAATGATTTTCCAACCCTCACACAAGAAGATCAACCATTCACAAAAGATATCAACTGAGAGGATGAAGAGCAGATTGAATTCAAAGCTTGGAACTCAAAAGGCAAGGTCAAGCTGAAGCAACTAGAAGACATAACTGAGTCTTCAAATCAAGCATTGAGGAGATCACAAAGAGAAAGTAAGAAGCCCATAAGGTATGGATATGATACATCCTTAGTCACAAAACACTGTGTGTATATCACTAAAGACACTATGTATGCAGAAGAGACTTCCTCATTTGAAGAGGCTAGGAAGAAGAAAGAATGGAGAGAAGTTATGCTCAAAGAAGTGGAAGCATTATAGGAAAATCACACTTGGGATCTAATTCCCAAGAAGCCAGATATGAAGGAAATTGGTTCAAGGTGGATAAACAAAATAAAAAAGAACTCTGATGGGCCTATAAATAGGTACAAGGCAAGATTAGTGGCAAAGGGATTTGCCCAAACACATGGAGTAGATTATGAAGAAACATTTTCACCTATGGAAAAGATGGAAACAATTAGGATTTTGGTAAGTCTTGTTGCTTCTAAAAGTTGGAATTTATCTCAGTCAGATGTCAAGAGTGCATTCTTAAATGGATGGATATTAGAAGAGGTGTATATGGCACAACCACCAATGTTTGAAGATGAAGGTAAACCAGGTTATGTATGCAAGCTTAGGAAAGTTCTCTATGGTCTCAAACAAGCATCTAGAGCTTGGAACCATAGACTTGTCACTTATTTGCAAGACAAGGGCTTTGTGGCAAGCAAGGCAGTTTCTTCTTCATTTGTAAGAATAACAAATTAGAAGTGATCTACTTATGTGTCTATGTAGATGACACCATTATCACAGAAAACGATTTTGATGGCATCAAGCAGGTCAAGGATCAATTAATGAAGGAATTCAAAATTAGTGATCTAGGTTTATTAACCTAGTTTCTTGGCTTAGAGCTTGTGTATAGAGATTCAAGTATATTCATCACTCAAAGGAAATACATACATGATACTTGGTAAAGCTTAAGATGGATAACACTAAAGTTGCAAGCACTCCTATGGAACTCAACCATAAATTGAGTTCACATGAAGGTGAACTACTTGATGGTGTTACAATTATCAACAACTTGTGGGAAGTCTCAATTATGCTACTCTAACAAGAGCAGACATTGCCTATGTACTAAGTACATTCAGTCAATCTTTGCATGCACCAAGGAAGCATCATATGGAAGCTCCAAATAGGGTGCTTAAGTATCTAAAGGGTACAATGATTGAAGGGTTATTCTATCCCTTCACTTATGACATAGATATGCAGATGAATTTTGATGTAGATTTGGGATGGCTCCAAGGATGATAGGAGGAGCACTTCATGTTATCTATCCTTTGTAGGTTCAAAGATCATATCTTGGTCATCTAAAACGCAACCAACTATTGCCTTATCTTCCACAGAAGCAGGATATAGAGGTTTGGGCAAATGCAAATCAGGAAGCTATGTGGCCTAAGCAACTATATGTAGATTTGGACATATATTCCTACACTCCAATATCACTATATGTAGATTTGGACATAGCACTATCCTTATGTAAGGGAGAAATTGCTTACCAAGGATATTCAACTATCCTATGTATCAACTCATTTACAATGCGTAGATATACTCACAAAGGCATTGGATGGAACAAAGATGAACAAGTTCAAATTAATGATTGGCTTGCAAGAAATCAAGGACCAATGAAGAACAAGCATGTTAGGCTTGACAGGGATGTGTTGGTGCAACTATAACCAAGCCCACATACTTGGTTGACTAGCTTATATGTATCTTATTGGCATAACCTTTGAAAGGCTTCATATGATCTACCTCTTGTAAAATCACTTCACATTTATCCTTGTAAAAATGGATTACACCCACAAGGAGTAGAAAGCTCTAAAAAATGTATCACCTAGTTGTCAACCAAAGAGAGGATCTATCCTAGCTGTTAGCATTCACCTTTTAGGTGGAAGTTTGAATTTGAATTCAAATCTTGGCTCCAATTATAACTTTAAAAGGATGATCTAAAAGACCCGCGTGTATCTTGATTTTTAGAGATCCTTTTTTATGTACACTCATTGTGAAGTGGGAGCTCACCTTATAGCTCACTCACCTCTCACACATTGAGAAATGTTTTATTGCCAATGACATTGTATTTGTACATGTTTTAATACATATATCATCATTACATTGTCATCTCACTTCTCTATCATAAGTCCATCAAAACAATGACCTCATTAGAGCTTGTTCTCTGTATGTAGTTGATCATGTGCAATAATTTAAATCATGATAGAATCAATATATTGTCTATTACAATCCAACAAATTTCATCAGTATTGCATCTCGGGAGCGTTAGATATTAGCATTACATTGCTCACTGGTCTGACAATTGTAGTGGCCCGTAAATGTCGGCATAGAGCTATGAATTGCTAAACATATTTCTTTGCATGTAGTCCATCATTTTGGTCAAACTATTCATGACTATTAGCTTACTATGTTAATTTGAGTTCCCCAAAAGGAATTAAGCCAATTGCTACTGTGCTTAGAGAATTGTTCAAAATACTGAACAAGTGTGTGAACTAAAATAGCAAGTTTTGGATCTTGAATTATCTTCCAATCTTTCTATTTTCATCCTACTATAATTAGTGGATCATCTTCCAAGCTACGTATATGATTATTTAAGTTCATTAGCAAGTAGAAGAGGCCTACTACACTCTACTATCATCATTCTTAGTAGGTGTGAAGCACGGTTTAACTACACCACTTCAACTCTTGTGACTATCCACCATCTCCTTCAACACAGGACATAGCAAGGTATTAATTGAATATAAACCTTTAAGGTATAGGTTTTGGAAGAGATAATCACCATCCAATAATATGAAAAATATAAATATCTCTCTCTCTCTGTCTCTCTCTCTCTCTCTCTCTCTCTCTCTCTCTCTCTCTCTTTCTCTTTCTCTCTCTCACCATGCAAGCAGTTGCAATCATTATAGCCTTTGTCTGATATAAATGAGGACAAGAAGGAGAAGAGAAAGATGGTCTCTCTCTCTCTCTCTAATAATAGAGTGGATTTATACATTAAAAATTGAAATCAAAATGATCTAATTTACATTGCTAGGAACCATTCTATTTTTATTAGTAAGAAAGATATAGGATGAAAATGCATGTATAAGGTGAAATCTAAAATTGATGGATCACTAGAGAGCTACAAAGAATGTCTTGTTGTAAAAGCATATGCACGCGTATAAGAATGGATAATGATGAAACATTTAGTTTGTTTGTAGAAAGTGTATAAGTGACTAGCATGATTGGATGGATCGTTATGATCAATTGAAAACTTATCAAATGGATATTAAGAATTCATTCTCGAATGTTACATTGCATAAGTTTATTTGCAGCAAGGTGAAGGTTATGTGCATTCAAAGTATCTTGATTAGGTATGCAAATTGAAAAAAAATTGCTTCAAGGGTTGAGATAAGGACCAAGAGTATGTGTGAACAATTCTGTAAAAAGTTTTTTGATCTTGAACTTATGCAATCAAGGATTGATTATTCACTATTTTGTGGAATCAAGGAAGTGAAAGGATCCTCATAGTGATTTATGTTGGTGATATCATTACTATGAGAAATGATAAAAAGAAGATTGCTAATTTGAAAAAGCAACTAAAATCTTCATTTTTTATGTGAGATTTGGAAGAGCTAAAATAATTTCTTGGAATTGAAGTAGTTCACGCTAGAGGTAGTTTAGATGATACAACACAAATTATTTTTAGGAATGCTTAAGAGCATAGGTACAAGTGATTGCAAAATTTTAATATGACAATTGATGTTAATACTCAACTTGTGGATGATGAGAAATACATGCATGATGGAAGTGTATATATAAAGCTGGTTGGAAATTTGATTTATAGAAGGAACACAAGACCAAATTTGAGTTTTTGAGTTGGGTTGGTGAGTTAGTTTATGCATGAACCATGCAAAGTGCACTCTGATGAAGTGAGAGATATATTGAAATATGTAGAAACTAAATGCAATTTAAGCCTCTTCTATGAAAAAAACATCCAGTCACGTATATATGTAGATACAAACAGAGATTTGGCATGGAGCATCATGTATCCTAATTGTACTAGTGTAGTTTTGTTCCAACTTGGACATGCAACCATTTCCTAGAGTAGCTAGAAGCAACCAACATCACCTTTTCAAGTACCAAAGCTAAATATAGAGGCATCAATCAAGCGATTTGTTAATCAACATGGATTAAGTACCTCGTTGAAGACGTGGGAGTCAACATCAATAGGAAGGTAATCATCCTTCTTGAAAAAGTGAGCATTATTATGCTATCAAAGAATCCAACCTATCATTTGAGATCAAAGCACATCAAAAAACTACTATCACTTTGTTCGTAAGAAGGTCATTGAAGGATAAGTGGAGATGATTCACATCAACACTAGAGAATGTGGTCGATATTATTAGCTGCAAAGATCTTCCAAAATATAAATTCAAGGATTTCAAAGAAATTTTAAGAGATAGAAAACTTTATTTTGTATCTTCAAGATTTCATATCATGTTCATTTCATCTTCTATGGACATATGTGTTTATTTTATTTTTCTATTGAAGCTCATTCTAAGGTTGAAGGGGAGATCTAATGATCTAGCATATTGTAAAAGTAAAATTGGAATGAATAGAAATGAGTCGAGGTGGTTCATAGTGTGGTGCAAATTAACTAAAATGGGAGATCTATCTTGCTTCTTAATGTCGTTGTGTGTGATGTTTGCACTAGAAGTGGCCTAGCCATAAGGCTGCACGTGCACAACATTTTCCACAATAAGAGGATATCCATCTCTTTATCTCTCCTTCTAATCATGTATCCTTCTTGGAATGATGGATTATGCAAATCTCTAAAGGGAAAGAAATCTACTCATTGTATGTCCATGACCTTTGTATATTACGGAACCAAGTTGACACTCGACTTGAGTAATCAATGAAATTGATTTGATTCAGGGATTTATTTAAAGCATTAGATATCATATTGACATCTCCTAATTTCACCAACTAGTTTTTGGGCATGGAGAACAACAAAGATTCTTCATCCACTTGAGACATCTTTTTGGAATCATGAGAGTTTCAAACCTATTTAAGATGAGAGAATCTCTTTTGTCCTCCCTTTTGGATAGCACAAGGGCGACGCAAGGCCATTTAAATTTGGCTTTGTTGACGAAATATGCGGTGCAAACGCAATTTCCATAGTTAACTATACTTGTCTCTAAGTCGTCCTGCTTTTCTTGCAGCCTATTGTTGTCATAAACTATGGATCAGTTTTCCTGTTGCCAACCTTCGAAAGAAAATTAAAACTCGTTTCCTCTTATAAATTCAGTTTATCTGGAGCTCCTCTTCTGTTGACGGGAACGTGAATCAATCCCTTAAGCGGTTGCACCTGCCCAATCTTAAATACGAGAAATACAACACACGACACATGCGTACATACAGTACAGACAAGATTTGCCTATGCACTTCTTAAGCAGTTCTGATATCGTCAATGGCTACAGGAAGGCCCCCATTTATCTTACTTCATATCTCTTTTTACTGCGTACACTTACCTCTCCATTTACTTGCACCCCATTTTTCCTTCTGATGGCACCCACTAAAATTGTATCACCCTTCTATAGCAGTCGACGCTTCCCTGTTCTTGTCGTACCTCCATGCTGTTACATATCATGGGTCATGAAAGTTGATGACTGTCGATTGGAGAGACGGACAATATAGAAGGTTGAACAAGTCGTGCGATAACGGGGTTTAACAAAGAAAGAAAAAATAAGCAAAAGAAAGAGGCTTGTTTCCCTTCCTTGTCGGCCGTTATCGTCTATTCGAGAACCATACAACATGAAGGAACCCTACGTTTCTATCTTTTCCGACCATGAAAGCCACATGACTTGAATGAATACAGTGCTTTTCCGCCACAGGACAACTAGACAACAACTACAGATACACATTCTGAATCATTGTTTCCATAAGTTGGATAGTTGCAAGAGACACGCAGAAAGTAGCAGAACTTTTGGAATAAAGGAGTCTCGAAGTGAAAAGAAATATCAAGCATGATTTTCTTGGACAGCAACATATGGATCACCGCGATGGGTCTTTGAGTCAGTAGGGGGTAGGGGATACGTGCAAGTAAAGAACTCGTAAGAGAAGAATATGCATGAGACGGAGGACGACGATCTCGACATATAAAAGAGTTGAATAGCAACAAGCATGACCACAATGGCTTATAAACATAAGAGCACTCGTGGAAAACCAACGGAAGCTGAAAAAATCAAACGTAGTGACTTGAGCAAATAAAGAACAGTAGCGAGGTTCACGTCCCATTGTTCTAGTGGTTGAGTTTTTCATCTCTTGAGGCAGAGGTCTAAAGTACAATCCTCGGGTTGCACATGTAATGGCTTTGGCCTGAAGAAAAAAAGAGGTTTTATGTGGTTTTGATAATGGCAAGCTCTCTAGAAGTTATTGTAGATTTTTAAGACTTTTGTAACATTTTTTTAATTTTGTTTTGAACTTTTTCGAAGTTATTTGTGTTTTTTCTTATCTTCTGGCATCCCCCCAAAAAAATAGTCCCCTTGTTTTTTTCATTCTTATTAATCAAAACAAAATCTCTCTCTACTTTCTCACATTATGGAGTAATGCAATGTAGTATGAATTTTAATGTTTTGAGGTTTTTAATGTGATTTGTGTTTTGATTTAGCAGATGAAGAATCATGAGCGCATGAAGGCACGAAAAATTTTTCAAAATTTTTGAAGATAGTTAAAGATAGCATTTTATATATTTTTTTATAAAAATAATAGATCGCTTTAGAAAGTGATATTTTTGTAAAAAATAGTAGATCAATTGGAAAGCCACAGTTTTTTGCATTAAGCACTTTTTCATAAATGCATGCTTTTCAAAGCACCACCCTCATGTATCTTGTATTCAAAACGTAATAAAAAATACTTATAAATATACCTTCTCTGATAGACTCGTCCATCAGAGTATGTGGGGGAAGATTGTACCCAATCTTGTGTTTAGTCTATTGTCTCTTTCTATTCTGTGAGCACTTTTGTGAGATTTCATTTCTATACTATCTCTGCATACGTGGGTCTTCAAGATCCAGTCCACATTGGTATTAGAGTCTAGGAACTAGGTTTGGGCAAGCTGGATTGACCTAATGGCCTCTAAAAGGCTCTTGGGCACTCTATCATGTGAAAGGTACGAATTGGGGAGGTGGCACTCTAAGAATTGGATCCAAAAAAGATTCAAGTGTATCTCTCAATCCGTACGTCAATTTGAAGCATGTAAGCTACCATTGGAAAGCTCTAAGAAGGAGATTTCATAGTCTATTGAGCTAGTTAGAGAGTGTGAAGCGCGTGGGAAACCATAAGTTACACTTTGTTGATGGTTCAAGATAGCAAACATGGGTGAGAACAGAGTTTAAGATACTGAGGTTGAGAACAATGGCTCAATGCACCAAGGTTGCAAAAAAGAAGGCTCAAAACATAGAGGTTGAGAGCGAGCGTTCAAGAGACCAATGTTGCAAACGAGTATCAAAAAACTATACAAGGTTGAGGACACCAATTCGAGGGTACCTAATGATTTCAACAATTGATCAGCGAGGCTAAAGGTATAAAAGAATAGATCATTGAGGACAATCATCAAACAAGGGAGTAAGAATGTAATAAGGTGATAGGTAGGAGACGATTGAACCACACCCTTGATAGATAGGAGATGGTTGAACTATGAATAGGAGATGGTTGAACTACACCCTAAGAAGAAAGATTAGAGATTAGAGCACTCGTGGAAAGCCAACAGAAAGCTGAAAAAATGAAACGACATAACTTGCGCAAATATAGAAGAATAAAGATCAAGTAGCCGGCGCGGATAATGTAGATAACCCCATTGTTGCTAGCATGGCATCAGCCATCGCTTCGATCATGATGAAGCTTGTACTCTCTGAGCTTAAGCTTTCATTCCAGGAAATAGCATTCGCCGCACTTTAGAATCTTGTTCTCTACGATTAATGGCAAATGGTCTCTTCTTTATAGCATCGAATAAATGCGTCAGATGTGAAATGCTGGATGTCAACGATTGATATTTCCAAATGTGCATGTGCAGCCGTCAGTTTCTATCTTCTTATATATGTGCCTGACAGGTTGTCTGTATCACATGTCTCTTTCATGAGATTGCAGAGGTCTTTTAGATTTTGATTGCTTGCTCTACTAGGGTTTTCGTCAAAGAAAGCTCCACTTTCTTGTTTCGATCTACATACATCAACCATCTCCAAGGTATTCTAGTATTGAGATAGGAAAAATGAAATGATGAAAAATTATAATATTTCGGCTAATTTCTTGAGTACTATATGCTAATTTACACGTTACTTTAAAGAAAGTTTCATCATTGACATCTACTCTTCTGGATTATCTTGATTTGAGGGAAGGTACAATGCATTTCTTGAGTATTATATGCTAATTTACACGTTATTTTAAAGAAAGTCTCATCATTCACATCTACTCTTCACGATTATCTTGATTTGAGGGAAAGTACAATGCAAGGAGAGTGTAGCACCCATGGGACCCCGAGAACTCCAAAAGAAGTAGGAGTTCGATGCCAACTTCTAAGATACGAAGCTCGAAAGCCCGCAAAGATGAACACTCGGAAGGAACTACCCTAAGGCCAGACAATATGAGTGTTTTAAAGCTTTGGTACGCGAAATGCCTAACACTTCCTCTAGAGGGCTGTCTTATTAACTCATCACTAACGTCGTGATGGGTATCGGGTCACAGACCATAGGGTTTAAGCACCTACCCAAGCCTTGAGAGGCCAAGGGCCCAATGAACTGAGCTAACACATCCGGATATGCTTGAAACCTTGCCATTTACTTCCATTAATTTATTAAAATCCGTCAATCTGTGACGAATTACATAAGAAGAAAAATATTTTCGATTCGTACATCCCATGAATTTAAAAACTTCAAGGTACATCTCTCAATCATTCAAAATGTGTCTCTTCTCTTGCTCAATAGGGCATAGAAGTTACGCTCATGAGCAGAAACTGGCACTTTTATAATCTTCCCTTTATGGACAGCATCTTTTTGAAATG
>MU261914.1:0-12500 GCA_020310875.1 Ceratopteris richardii
GCCTGAATGCGTATCTTGTGCGATAGTCGCCTAGACTTCTACTGCCCCGTCTCTGATAAACGGCAGATTTTTGAGATAAACACGACGTGTCGCATTAGAACAGAACGCAAGGTCAGAGAGAGAGAGAGAGAGAGAGATTCTCCTCCGACGCTTGGACGCCCAGTAGCTTCTGTAAGCATCACCTCTGAGTAGACCCTTTGCTCATGAGACGGTAGAACGCAGCTTCTCTCCCAATCGCGCGCACATCAGTCAGTTCACTAGCTACAGACAGACACACTGGAAGCGAAGGGCTTGGTCGGCTCTTTCCATGGCCAAACTGCTTCCTTTTCGTCATAGTGCTTTGCCTTTCGAATGATCACTGACCCCACGTTCTACCGTCTCATGAGCAAAGGGTCTACTCTTGCAAATCTGCAGCGTTATCACTGAAATCAAGGAAAGGAGAAATCGGACCACCTCAGTCTTCCGCGTACTATTATCACTTCAACCTCCTTGTAAACTCTTTGTCGTCCCTACTATAGTACTCATCATTCGCTGCCCTTGGTTGTGATGAGTCTAAGAGACTTCCATCTCTTGAAATGCTGACTCTGCCTCATAGATGAATGCCTGAGTGCATGTCTTGAGCTATAGCTGACTCTACCTCATGGATGAATGCCTGAGTGCATGTCGCCTAGACGTTTACTGCGCCATCCCTCGAAGCCATGGATCAACGGCTGATAGCCCTTGCACATGAGGCATCGTGGTCGAACTTTGGGGATATTTTCATCTTTTTGGGTCACCCAAAAGTAAAAATTCCAACCGATTGATGCCTGTTAGCACGAGTTCGTTCGGGTGACCTGAAGTGTAACAATCTTTATTATTTTAATTTATTCTACTTGTTCAGAGGATGCGCAGATTTGGCTTGGATATATATGGTACATGAGTTAAAGTATATGATACATATGTTACATCACTTAAAAGTGGAAAACTTTTTTTTTATATTTCTATTATCTTTTAGTCAATTGAAAATTCTTTCACGTGGCTTGATGTACCATATATATTATATGGATATATATGGTACATCAATTAAAGTGGAAGACTGTTTTCTTTATATTTCTCTTATCTTTTATTCAATTGAAAATTCTTTCACGAAATATTATGATGGTGCCATAATATTTTTTATTGATTATATTATGATTTTTATTCAATTTAATGTTTTTTTCTGTTTTTTTTATATTTCTCTTATCTTTTATTCAATTGAAAATTCTTTCACGAAATATTATGATGGTGCCATAATAATTTTTAGTGATTATATTACGATTTTTATTCAATTTAATGTTTTTTTTCATTCTTGTAGGTAATTACGATCATCAAGTTTAACTTACATGAATATGAAATAAATATTAATATGATGGCTAAAAAATTACAAACACAGATTCAGAACTAAAGGATCATCTTGTGAGTCATGTTGAAGCAATAAAATCAACCAATCAAAATTCAAAATGTGCAAAATGTGCACGAGTGACCCAAGGCCTATTTCTTTGGCCGCCTGAAATTCGACCACCGGGCCTTCATGTGCACCTAAATCTGGTCACCCGAAGTCTATCTCCAGGCACCCAAGATTCGACCACCGGACATCTATGTGCTCTTAGAATACTTTTCGGGTGACCCAAAAAGTGATCTGTGGCCACCCGAAAACATATCCATATGCTACCCCTATGAGTTCTGAGATAAACACGACACGTTACAAATTTTGAACAGAACGCAAGACAGAGAGAAAGAGAGACTACTTACTTCGTTTTCTTGTCATGACCATAAGTGATAAATAAAATATTCTATTTAAAAATATCAAAGTTTTTATCATGAGTTTTTTGTAAATGTACTTTCAGCTAAAGTCCAGTCTCCAAAGAACTTTTACTTTGAAATTATAACTAGACACAGTGAATATTTAATTACAACTATACAAGGTGAAAGTTTGAGTATAATATATGGGAGATCCCTTTTGTCCTACAAGAATGGGGTTATACTCAATGACACAGACTTACACCCCCAAAGGCAAATGATTTATGCCCGAAAGCCTGGATATTCTTCCAGGGAGGATTAAACCCTCACACTTGCCTCAAGAGGTGAGGGACTAAACTGTGACAAAATGTGTGCGAGGACTTGATCGTCACTTTCATTTTTATGTGAGCAAGGAAATTTATTTTCACACATTGAGATAAGCAATGAAAGTAAATTATACAGACACACACACACGTACACACAGAGATTTTCTAGAGTTTTTTCATATAGCTTGTCAATAGTTATGTTGGGTTGGCACATAATGATTATAAATACTGCCCATTATGATACTCATGTACATTGAGAAATTCAAATAGTGAGTGATTAATCCTTGGAAAGGAGAGGACCATTGTCAACAATTGTGATCTCTTTGCTAGAGCATACAGATATTCAATGATCACTGCCTGATAGATAATTTGGAGATGTTAACGCTTTACTGAACATGCTCTTGGGACATGGGAAATGGAGTGGACATTTTCGAGATCTATTTGAGGTGTACATGGAGATATGTGGTGTGGTGCGGATTAGTACAAAGGGAATGGAACTAACATGTTCTGCTTCATGCATTCCCAATGGAGATATGCGTATGCAGATATCATACTTCTGTACAATCTGCATCAATAGATTTCGAATACAGGTGATAAACTAATTGTCCAAGGAGCATGTCGGTAAATTGTTCAATCCATTCATGATGCTTAGGGGTTTTCAGATTGAGCTTTGGATGTCTTTCTTGCAATAGTCTGTGAAGCGATGAGTTTACAAATATGTGCCGTGGTTAATCGCTTCACTAATTGAGTCTCTTCAATTTGACTGAATGGTTAATCACTTCACTAATTGAGTTTACCAATGGTTAATCACTTCACTAATTGAGTCTCTTCATTTGACTGAATGTCACCGCTATATGCAAGATTGAAAATCATTATTGTCGACCATTTAGAGCTTGCAATTATTGCTTCAATATGATTCCGCCTTGTGTTGCTGATATGACATGCCAAAAGCTCGATGCAAGAAGGAAATGGTTTACTTCAGACAGCAGGGCTCTTTGTACTATTTGTGATTTGCAGAACACAAAAGCTAATAATGAACAGAGCACTAGAAAAAGTAGCATAAACTAAATAAAGTAGTATAACAAGCAGTATAATTATAGAATAAACAAATATAATTATAACAAGCAGTGTAATTAAATAATAAACAAACACATCTACTGATTGCTCAATACAACATATTTTATGTGGGAAATTGGATTTTTCACACGGTTAGATTAGATAAAGACACTATCATATCTCTGCCTTATCCAAACATTCATTCAAGACTCTACATCAACTATATGCATGCATGCGTACATGGACATATGTGCATAATGGGAAGACGTAGGTGAGTACATGCATAAATGGTTGTCTATAAATGTTTGTCTACACATGAAGGTTTATATATATATATGTGTGTGTGTGTGTGTGCTACAGGCATATACTTTTGCATAGATGCCCAAAAACGTGCACATGGATAGACGCAATGTTTATTAGATTACCTCATGCATGATATGAATATTTATTCATTCTAACATAAATACATGCATGCATAAATTAACATAAATATATGCATGCATAAATACATATAGGCAAGCATGTTTGGGCACGCACCTACGACCATTTCACAAGGCTTTTGGGTAGAAGCAAGATTGATTGTAGTTCATGTGATTAATCGTTTATCTAGTACTGCCAAAGGTCTAAAGTGGAAAAAGAGTTTGGATAGGTAACCCATCATATTACAATCATTTTTTATTTTTTGGGTGTGAAGCGAACGTTCATACATCAAAGAATCTTAAACAAAAGTTGGATATGACTTATGGGATCATGAAACACTATCAATAATAAAAAATAGTGATGCCATTTTCAATGAGTCTAAGATGCATAAACAACCCATTGAAGAGGTTCAAGTGAGAAGAACGGTATTTGTGGATACTAGTGTTGGGACATCAGGCTTACACTATGCTTGAGGTGGATTTGATCTACACCAAAAAAAGCTATGGTTTGAATTATGCCAAAATATCCATTGAAGCTTTCTTTTGCCTATGCTCATTTATTGTAATGTTTTAAAAAGATTTTTTATGGATCATTTACCATTGTAAAAGCCTAGAGATTTAAACATGTAAAGGGAGAAAAAGAGAGCTACACTTCCATGAATTTGAGGTGGTTGAGTTGCAATCAATGAATCAATCAATCACCTAAAGTAGATCAAACTAAATCTTCAATTTTCCTAGATTGTAGGAAAGTGAATTGATTCTCTTCAACAACCTTTACCACCTTCATTTGAATTCAATATCCACTTGTAGAAGTCATGGAGCACTTCAGAGTCTATATAAAGACTTCAAATCACTTTTACATTACATGGAAGCAATATACATACACTTGTGGCCATCATTGTCTTGCCTCCTTCATTTTTCTACATCATCTTCTTGAACAACAGTAAGCTTGCAGAGGTTGTTGCTTTCTCTATAGAGCTCCGAATTGGATGATTGAGCACTCATTGGAAAGAGTGTCTAATTTATGTATAAAAACTGTCAAAGCATTGGTTCAGTAGATTGGAAGAAATCTCACTTTTTCTAATCTCGAGGTCTATCTCTGCACATTCCTGAAATATAGGAGTAACTACTGTTGAGTGTCAGGTTCATTCCAAAAGCATATTTTTCTTATTTCTTTTACTCTTTTGCATTATATACACTGAACCCTATGTGTATCACTCCTCCAAAATTATTTTTCCAATTGTAATCATGTTGGCTGCTATGAGCATTTGAAGTTGATTGTCTCATCCAAAGATAGTAAGTTTTTTGAGCTAGTCAATGCACAAACCTATCTGTTTTGTATCGACTTTTTCTCCTTGATGCTCCGAAGTACATAGGGGATTTTATTGTGCATATCGCATGCATGTAAGTTCTATTTGAGTCTCCATAAGCTCAAGGGCTGGTCTTGTGCCAGTTGGCTAGACCAAACTTCATCGCTTCGCAACTCACTTTTGTTGATGTATGAAACACCACAAGAAATGAATTAATGTGACACTAGAACACCTCTATGGTCACCATTAACTCATTGCCACTCCAAACTTTGAGAAATGATAGCCTAAGGTGAGAACTTTGCTTCTACAGAAATTCCTAGTCACCGAAATGACATACCTTCAGTATTTTGCTAATTTCTCCTAGCTCAAGTATTATTTCTTGATGAAACTTTATAGGCTGAAACTAGAAGGGTAGAGCTTTCCAACAAGCTAATCATATGCATCAAACGGACCTCTAGAACTCAAGTTATGGATCTCACAAGATGACCCTATATGACCTTCCAAAACTGGAAATATTACCTGTTTTAGTAAGAGTGCCTGTTTAAAATTAGAATTCGATGCGTAGCATCGACTTGCAACGAGAATTCGATGCCGGGCATCGACTTGGGATGTTTTTGGCCACTTTTCAGCAGGGATTCGATGCCGGGCATCGACTTCCTGCATAAAGTCTTGATCTTCTGGACACCAAAACTATAGGTGATTTCATGCACACTTAGAATATGACTTATCAACTGGAATTCGATGCCAAGGCATCGAGTTGCTTGGAAAACTTGATCTTTGTAACTCATCACACAGTAGGTAATCATGGAGATGATGGAGAGAGGCTCATACACAGAACTTTACTCAGTTCTTCTCATAACTATAAAACTCAGAAGTTTTACAAATGCTTTCTCACTCAGAGAAGCCCGACTATACTCAGTCATACAAAAATGAGTTCTTCTCACTTTCTCATTGTCTTCCTCCTTCTTCTCTCACTCTCTCATGCCGCGTCAGTTGATACAAACTAACTTATATAGATTTTCGTATTCTCGTGATTTTTAAAAAACTTCTAGAACTAAAGTGAACTAACTTTACAAGTATAATACAGTTGTGAATTTGTCCCTTCACATAGGCATGGGGTTTTCTTCCTAAGATTTGACCTTGAAATATATGTCCAGTTAGTGATTGTTTCTCCAACAGCTCCCCTCAATCACTAATTGACATTCCCTGTTTCTTCATATCATCTTCTTTTCTTTTACTCCTGCCATGCTTTTGAATCTGCTGGTCTTCACACCATCCAAGCTCTTTGTCATTATGTCTGCTAATTGATCTTTAGTAGAAATGTATTCCACTTCAATCTCCTTCTCCATTACCTTTTCTCTGAGAAAATGATACTGTATCTCTATGTGCTTTGTTCTTGCATGAAATACTGGATTTGCTGCAAGATAAAGTGAACTCATATTATCTCCATGTATTGTAGGTGTACCTTGATCAATGCCTAAGCTCTTGAACAATGTCTGCATCCTTAGCTGCTTCCACAAGTCCTTTGTACTCTGCTTCAATTGATGATAAGGCTACTGTATGTTGTTTCTTGGAACACCAACTTTACAAGCTTATCACCAATGTATATCATGTAACCATGAGTTGATCTCCTGTCATCTTGATTACCTACCCAGTCTGAGTCACTGTAGGCTCTCAACTTCAAATCTGATGTAAAAGGATAATATAATCCTTCCTTTATAGTTCCTTTGATATATTTGAGAACTCTTTGACCTGCAATCCAATGTGGGTCCTTTGGACAATGCATGAATTGTGACAAAACTCCCACTGCATAACTAAGATCAGGTCTTGTTAGTGTAGCATAAATCAAACTACCCACAAGAGATTGATACTTCCTCATATCTTTGTATTCTGCACCATCATATTTACTGAGCTTGTGATTAACTTCAAGTGGAGTTGAAGCTTCTCTGCAATTTTCCATATCAAACTTCTTCAACAAGTTCAGAAGATACCTTTCTTGTGACACATATATGCCATGATCTGTATAAGTAACTTCCATTCCAAGAAAGTATGATAACTTTCCTAGGTCACTGATCTTAAACTCTTCCTCAAGTAATCTCTTTACCTCCTTGATTCCTTCATCTGAAGTACCTGTGATTATAATGTCATCTACATAAATACAAATGTAGATTGTACCTTCCTCTGTTCTTTTGATAAGTAGACTTGAATCTGCTTTTGAACTTTGATATCCAAGATCATTGAGATACTTCACCAGTCTATAGTTCCAAGCTCTTGGAGCTTGCTTCAATCCATACAATGCTCTTCTCAACCTGCAAGCAAAATTTGGATACCTGGAATCTATAAATCCTTGAGGTTGTTCCATGTATACCTCATCTGATATGTATCCATTCAAGAATGCATTCTTTATATCCAATTGACTTAGGGTCCATCCTTTTGAAGCTGCAATAGCAATGATTGTCCTTATAGTTGACATCTTAGCTACAGGACTGAATGTCTCATCATAATCTATGCCATAGGTCTGGGCATAGCCTTTCACCACCAATCTAGCTTTGTATCTGGCTATACTTCCATCTGCAAGCTTCTTCACTTTATAAACCCATTTATTTCCAATAACTTTCTTACCATTTGGTTTAGGAACAAGTTCCCATGTCTTGTTCTCCTCCAGTGCATTGAACTCTTCCTTCATTGCTTCTTCCCATTGCTTTTTACCTTTAGCTTCATCATAGTTCTGAGGTTCTTCATCATCTTTGACCATATATGCATAGTTCTTCTGAGTTATGTAAGAAGTATCATAAGAATACCTTTCTGGTTGTCTCCTTGTCCTGCTTGACCTTCTTGGTTCACATTCTTCATAAGTTTCTGGATACACCTCTTCATCAAATATAGGAGCTTCTTCATTCATTCTTGTTAATCCACTTCTGGATGTACTTGCTTGCATATAGTCTTCATCTCTATTCACCTGCACAATTGATTTTCCTTTCTCGCATCTTCTTACCTCTTCTTCAAATTCTTCAGCTGTATGACTTTGATCTGCATACCAACTTTTCTGTTCATCAAATGTAACATCTCTAGAAACAATAAATTGTTTGGTTAGAGGATTCCACAATCTGTAACCCATCTGCTTTTCATCATAACCAATGAACACATATTTTTCTGCCTTTGGTTCAAGTTTATGCCTAAGTTGTGATGGCACATAAGCATATGCAATTGATCCAAACACTCTACAATGATCTAGTGTTGGTTTCTTACCCCACCAAGCTTCATATGGAGTCATTCCATTCAGAGCTGCACATGGTAATCTATTCACAAGATATGTAGCTGTATTTACAGCCTCAGCCCAAAGATAATTTGGACAGTTCTTCTCCTTTAGCATAGCTCTAGCAAACTCAACCAAAGTCCTGTTCCTTCTTTCTGCTACACCATTTTGTTGTGGTGTATACCTGCAAGTTATTTCTCTCTTAATACCTGCATTCCAAAGATAATCATTGAACTCTTGGGAGAAGTATTCTCCCCCTCCATCAGACCTCAGTCTCTTAAGCTTTTGACCTGTGACTCTCTCTGCATATGCATGAAAATGCTTGAAAGCTCCAAACACTTCTGATCTTTCCTTCAAAACATATAATGTTATCCATCTTGTAGCATCATCAATGAAAAGAACATAATACCTTGAGCCACTGATAGATCCTTCTTTTGTTGGTCCCCATACATCTGTATGAATGAGCTCAAGTACTCCATCATGTTTGAATCCTTTCTTTTGAAATGGTAACCTGTGTGCTTTACCCATTTGACATGCTTCACATTTATAAACCATATGTTGACTTTGCACATTTGGTAATCCTAGTACAGACTGATTAGCAACCATAGCTTTAATTCCTCTTTCATTGAAATGACCTAATCTCTTATGCCAGAGATCAAGTTCTGTAATCACTGCTTCACCATTTGTGAGCAAAGCTTGACCAATGTTCCCTTGCACTCTTAAAGTAAAGAGTCTACCTTCTTTCTTACCAGAGACAATATGATTATATCCATTCTCTGGATCTTCCACAAATACTCCTTCATTTGTAAACCTGACTTGAAAACCTTTTTCAACTATCTGTCCCACACTAATCAAGCTTTTAGGTATTGTAGGAACATACAAAACATTGGTTAGCAAATCTGCTCCACTCTTGCATTTCACTTTTCCAATTGAATGTACACTATGTCTTGTATTATCACCAGTTTGAACTGTGTGACTAGAAATGCCTTTTTCCAAATCTGACATCAATTCTATGTTTCCTGACAAATGATTAGAACATCCAGAGTCAATGTAAAATACCTTTAGATCTTCTTTGTCTGATGTGTTGATTGAATTCATCATCAATGATGTATGACTTTCATTCTTTGTGTCATTTGCATAGTTGTAGTAGGTGGTGTTGTAGGATTGATTCTGTCCCCAACTTCTTCCTCCACCTCTACCATAGCCTCCTCTTTGACTTTGTCTACCTCTTTGAAAATTACTTTGATATCTTCCACCTCGACCTCTGCTATTGTTGTTTTGATTCTGGTTTGATCCTTGTTGGTTGTGCCAACAGTCATGAGCCAAATGATTACTCAATCCACAGATCCAGCAAGCCTTTTTGTTGTTATTTTGATTACCTCTTCCTCTTCCAAAACCTCTTGCTCTTCCTCTGCCAGTGCCTTTACCTCTTGCATAATAAGCTTGAGAATTAGACTCCTCTTCATCCTTTGCTTTACCTTTATCTCCTTTCTTCTTATTCTTCATGTACATTGCAGAACTTTGACCTTTATCTCCATCTCCCTTCAAGTCTTGCTCATATGTGAGCATCAAACCAAGCAACTGGTTCAAATCTGGAACATAATGATTTAATGAAAGTTCTGTTGATAAGACAAAAGGTTTCCACCTTTCATCCCCTCTCAAGCCTGCAAGTAGTTGAGCAATCAATCTGTGATCTTCAACATCTTCATCTATGGATCCAAGACTATCTGCTAGATCCTTCATCTTAGTGACATAATCACTAATGGTTTGACTTGGCTTCTTCTTGAATGTTGTAAACTCTGACCATAGACTTGCTTTCCGTGCTTTAGTAGTGCTTTGGAAATGATATTCCAATGCATTCCATATATCTTCAGATGATTCCAATCCTCTGATGTGTGGTAGCAAATGATCTGAGATTGTATTGTAGATGTAGGCTTTTGCACTTGCATCCTTCTTCTGCCAATGCTTTAAAGCATCAAGTTCCTCTTTCTTTGGTCGGCTTTCATCTTCAAATACTGGCTTCTCTTCTTCACCTGTTACATATACCATGAGATCCTTACTCATAAGTAAGGCTTCCATTCTCATTACCCATGCGGGGTAATTATCTCTGTCCAGTTTGTCAATGGAGATATGATCTGCCATAGTTCTTTCCTTCTGCTGCAACCTGTGAGCTTAAAGGATAAAGGATAATACCTTTTGAAGTTCTTTGTGTATGAGGATACTTTTGAAGTAACCTTTTGATGCCTTGTGTCTTCAAATGCTTCACCTTTCAAACTTTAATGGAAAACTTTACAAAACTTCTTGTACCTTTGTCGCCTTCTGCTCTTCAGGACCTTTCTGCTCTGATACCACTTGTTGATGTATGAAACACCACAAGAAATGAATTAATGTGACACTAGAACACCTCTATGGTCACCATTAACTCATTGCCACTCCAAACTTTGAGAAATGATAGCCTAAAGTGAGAACTTTGCTTCTATAGAAATTCCTAGTCACCGAAATGACATACCTTCAGTATTTTGCTAATTTCTCCTAGCTCAAGTATTATTTCTTGATGAAACCTTATAGGCTGAAACTAGAAGAGTAGAGCTTTCCAACAAGCTATCATATGCATCAAACGGACCTCTAGAACTCAAGTTATGGCTCTCACAAGATGACCCTATATGACCTTCCAAAACTGGAAATATTACCTGTTTTAGTAAGAGCGCCTGTTTAAAATTAGAATTCGATGCGTAGCATCGACTTGCAACGAGAATTCGATGCCGGGCATCAACTTGGGATGTTTTTGGCCACTTTTCAGCAGGGATTCGATGCCGGGCATCGACTTCCTGCATAAAGTCTTGATCTTCTGGACACCAAAACTATAGGTGATTTCATGCACACTTAGAATATGTCTTATCAACTGGAATTCGATGCCAGGCATCGAGTTGCTTGGAAAACTTGATCTTTGTAACTCATCACACAGTAGGTAATCATGGAGATGATGGAGAGAGGCTCATACACAGAACTTTACTCAGTTCTTCTCATAACTATAAAAACTCAGAAGTTTTACAAATGCTTTCTCACTCAGAGAAGCCCGACTATACTCAGTCATACAAAAATGAGTTCTTCTCACTTTCTCATTGTCTTCCTCCTTCTTCTCTCACTCTCTCATGCCGCGTCAGTTGATACAAACTAACTTATATAGATTTTCGTATTCTCGTGATTTTTAAAAAACTTCTAGAACTAAAGTGAACTAACTTTACAAGTATAATACAGTTGTGAATTTGTCCCTTCACATAGGCATGGGGTTTTCTTCCTAAGATTTGACCTTGAAATATATGTCCAGTTAGTGATTGTTTCTCCAACAACTTTTCTACCTCCTACAAGCTTCTCCAATTTCTTTCAATGGTATCAAAGCTAGATCAAGATGGGTGAAGAACTTTCCTCAATGATTGAGAAGCTTGATCGACACAACTATGCGGCTTGGAAAATCAGAATGGAGGCCTATTTGCAAGGTAGAAATTTTTATGGAATTCTAGTAGGTGATGAAGTTATGCCTATTCCAAGATCCAAAGGAGGACCTACACAAGAAGAGACAGATAAGCTCACATTTTGGTGTGCAAGGGATGCTCAAGCAAGGTCATACATACTCAAATCTATCCTTGAATTTCCATTACCACATATTAGAGGATGCAAGACATCTCAAGGGACTTAGGATGCCCTAGAGACTTTCTTTTTTGCTAGTACCAAAGCAAGAAAGAATCATATTTGGAATGAGTTCAACCAAATAAAGAAGACACCTAAACAAACCATCACATGGTTTGATACCAAGGTCAAGGAGGTTACGGATCAGTTAGCATCCATTGGAGAGCTGACTGAAGAAGAGGCTATCATGAGGCAAGTTCTCAATGGGATTCGAAGTGATAAGCAATGATGATCCTTCACTATGGCTTATGATCTCATGCACACTCGAGACTTCAACATCTTTCTTGGACAACTCTTCAATCAAGAGGCCAACAATAGCATAAAGGAAGGCATCTCCTATCATGGTAATTCAACTAGTGCTCTTTATGTAGATAAGAAGGATAAGAAGTTGAAAGGCAAGAAGAAGGAAGAAGATGAAGAGGAGACTTCCCAATCCAACTTTTTAGGCAAGAGCAAGTGGAAAGGAAAGAAGAAAGGACCAAAACATGACAAAGCCAAAGGTGAGAATGTTCAACCTTGTGCCATCTGTGATAAGACCAACCGCATAAGTCAAAATTGTTGGTTCAATGGGAAGACCCAGAAAGGAAGTGGAAGAGGTGGATATGATAACAATAGAGGCAGAGGTGGACAAAACTTCAATAACAGTAGAAGCCATAATAGATAGGACTTCAACAATTATTCTGAAGAT